>JAEQBH010007979.1:0-174834 GCA_016808115.1 Tetrastigma voinierianum | reverse complement strand
ACAATGATGATTTTATATTCAAAATCCATTTTATATTTAAAATCATGAGCTTTTGTGTGGGTAGCGGATTTTTGGTGTCGCACCGTTAGCTCCGTAAATCTAGACACTTTTACGGCCTTTTACCGACTATGTCTCGACCAGTTAATCAAGTGTCTTTCACCCGAGGGATCTATCCCAACTTGTTGATACTCTGACATATTTTCTTTACTATTTCAATGGGCCGTGGTGACTGCTAGGACGTTGTCCCATTTAACCGAGCCCACCTAATCAAACACCAAATGCAGTGTCGATTTACCAACCATGCACTCACACCCATTTAATGTGATGTCCCCGTGCATATGCAATGCAATTATGCCATTACAAGTTATATCATGTCACATGTATAATGAATAATATATGAGACATTTACATACCATTTTATACTTAGTATCATGGATAATTATATCAACCGCATATAATTTATATCCATCCATGTAAATATATCTAAATGATGCAACATCAACATAAATCAAAGACACAATCCAAAGATGTCAACACAACCAACAATCCATACCCCAGTCGAAAAAACAAGCCACAACAGGGCCACAAATTCAACCACAACCAGGCCTCAAAACTATCCAAAAACTATCCACAAACAGGCCACACACAGAGGCCATGAACCAGCCACAAAACAGTCAGAAACTATCTAATACAGCTCTTTGAAAAGAGTATGAAATGCCCAAATATTTGAGTACAAAATTCCATTCACTAGAATATGGTTATATTCTAGACTCAAAGATATTTCCAAAGAGTCCAAGAACGCGTAAATCGGAGTTCGTACGGGAAAGTTATGGTCGTCCAAAGTTGACGGTGCCGATTTCGCATTAGTGTGCGAAATTTTCCAAAACAGTCCTTGTTTTATTGAGTGCTACTTGGAACAACTTATAACATACCTCCTGTCAAGTATCATAGATAATTATATCTACTGCATGTAATCCACATCCATATCATGCCAAATATATCTAACACATATCAAGGCAGTTTATAATATGCATAAAACATGTTCATGCAACTAGTTCACTTGCATCATTTACACAATAGACCCAATTCGAATACACCACCGTATTTCAAATCGTGGCTATCCTGATTTTCCCTAAGCAGGTCATGGCATAATTGATGCTCACTAAATAGCTCACACGAGGCCTTAACCCGGCCTTCACATGGTGCCAAACTAGGCCACTCAAGCGCACAAACAAAAAAAAAAAGCATAATCACGCACACACAAACCGTGAATCTTTAAATTCGTGACACAAAAACTAAGGCAAGGCACTACTTCACTTAACCCGCCGTGAACTACTTCCGTTCCACCATCATAATCGCCTTGTTCCAGCGCCACAAGCGTGCCCCAACATCTGACATGACCCAGCCTCAAACAACAGCTCCGAAATTCTAACAGACCATGAAACCGGTCTTGATTCATCAACAATTCGGGCTTAGAATCGTCTCTCGCTACCTCTACCATTGGTTGGAATCTAATGCCATTGGATGGCTCTTAAGAAAGAATAATCAAAGAAGTAGAAATCCCCTACTACCTCTTGGAGCGTGAACAATGTCTATTCTGTCTATCTAACGCCTAAAAATCGAGGAGAGCAATTCTGTCCTCCCTCCCTTTCTCCTTCTCTTCCTTCCTTTCTTTTCCTTCTTTTCTTTCTTTTCTCTCTTTCTTTCTTTCCTTCCTTTCTTTCCTTTTTCTTTCTCTTTCCTTTCTTTTCAAGGTTTCTATTCCCTTCCTCCACTCTAATCGATTTCCTACTCAATTCCTAATTCCTCTCAATTTGATGCAAAGGCATGCACCCACACATGACTTTTACTATGCCATGCCATGTTCATGTGCATGGCACATGGTTTACTTGCCATGTGTCCTCTACCTCTTCACCCTTCTCCTAGTGGAAAACTTGGCTCTCATGATGCCAAGTATCACCGTATGGCCTTTCCATGTCATCACGCCATGTGGTCGTCTCGAATCTTGTTGTCTCAAAACATGAAATTCACCGCTCTCGAATTCAACAAAATCGTCTGATAACTAGATTTCGCGGAGACGCACTGGCAACCTATGAGGTCCGGGTCTTTGCCATCCGATCAGAGAGATTTCAGATTTGCAATCTGCACCGTAATGGTAATTGATCATTTTGCAAAAAATTTCAAATTTACCATAATCAATCATAAAACATGCACTACATGATCAAAATATAATGTTCTTCCACTTGGCTCATATTTTGGCATCAATTAAGAAACTCTAAACATTGAATAAAACTAGAAGCTTGAACATTTCACTTCAAACCCTAATATGAAATATCTTCCTTTATGGTTATAACATCACTTCATTTAAGAGTGACTCATTATTTAGTTGTTACTTACTAATTTTAACCTTCATCACTAGCAATCAATCTCTTTAAGAATTATAAAGGGATAAAAAACTTTATCATAATTTGTTCATTCACCATATTTTATAGCACTTGCCACTCCCACTAATATAAATATTCTTAATAGACCATATATTATTAGTTTTAACTAACACTATACTACTTTGGTTATAATTTATACCCTCTAATAAGAGATATTTCAGAACACTTCAAATATACCCTAATCGCTTTCAACATGTTTAGGTATTTTGTAAGATAATTTGAACGTTTCGTGATTTAAATGCTAAATATTAAATGAGAACCCTGGAATTTTACAAGACACAAGGACAAATTTGTAAATTGGCAAAATGATATGAAAGTCATAAAATAAGAAGAGTGCGCTAAACTAGAATATATCATGTTGAATTGCAAAAATAAAGAAAGTCGGAGGATTAATGTGCAATAAATTAGAAAGCGTTAAGATAAGGGGAGGAGACCAAAATATCACATTTTGGTCTCCTGCTAGGGTCACGATGGAGCCAAGAAGAGAGAGAAGAATAAGTACAAAATAAATAAATAAAGAATATAAAGATGAAGGGCATGGATTCTAGTAAGGACTAATAATATGATCTTTGACTTGAATATGGAATCCATTGACTTTGGTAGGGATCTTGATGGGTTTCAAACCTAGAGTTTAGTTAGGTCCTGGATTCTAACCCCAGATTTGTACGGTAAATTGAGTTGAAAAACCTAGCTTGGTTAAAATACATGGAATCCACTTTAATTTTCATGTTTTTACAAAAGATGGTGGACTTGGTGTGGGTTCTTGACTTTACCTAAGGTTTGTATGTGAAGTTCTAAACCACCATTACAAGATGAATAAGGAGTGGTTTTGATGTATGTATTGAGTATTGGGTTGGTTTGAGTGGAACTATATGGAAAAAGGAAGAAAAACACATTCTCAAGTACTTCGAGGGCGACTGGTATCGTAAATGGTGAGTGGTACCCTGCATTCATAAGCATTCTGCTTTTCTATTTTAACTGGGGCTGTTGGTATTTTGGCCATAACTTGTCATTTCTTGATCCGATTTGAGGATTCAAGTTTGAAGTTAAACTAGACTTCATGAGGAAACCAAACATCCTGAAATAGTTACCTTCAAATTATGATTCTATGTGGCCCAAAAATCCACTCAAATTGGGGCTATGTTCAAGCCAATTTATGGTTCCGTTTTTTGAACATAGAGAGTCCAGTTGTTTAGGACATAACATGAGTATCGGTGCTCCGATTTGGGTGATTCCAGTTGGAGGAGAACCCTTAGCACCTTAGCTTCAAATAAATACAAAGAACCAGTGTCAGATATGGAGTTAAGACCCCGGAAAAAAATGAGTATTACAAACTGTCCCTAGTGTAATATCGGTAAATTATTTAGCTTTTTAGTATAAAATGCCATAACTTTAGTTTGATGATCCAATTGAATGATTCCAATTTCTAAGTAAAATAGATTCATAGAGGGACAAGAATACATGAAATTATGTGTGGAAATACATAGGCATCATATCAAAAGTATATGAAATGTCATATGTAAGAAGAACAGAAAAAATATAGGAAATGCAATATGTATAGCTTTGTTCATGAAACATGAATATGATATAGCTATGAAAATGAACCGAAACATGAACATGAACCTCGAAAGAAATATGTAGCAGGCGAACACGTAACGCGGATAAAGATAGGTAGGTTATAAGTTCTGAAAGAGCATATGATAGTATGACTACCTAGGATCGAAAAATTGAACAGTAGACGCCTCTGATCGGTTTCTGCACTCCTCGCTACGTGGATAGGCATGTTTTGTTTAGTAATTTCAGATTCTGATTAGTGCTACTTTAACTCCCGGTTTCGGGCATTTCTAGATTCCGAATAGTGCTACGGCACTCAAGCCAGCTAGCTTCAAAGACTTCGCCAGGCTACGCACCTTAGTACTCGCATTGTACCTTCTCGAGTAATTTATCAGGCGTGATCCTACTCATTTCATGTTTGGTACAGGGGCCAAACAATTATATGATAAGACTCTCTAAATAAAGACTAAGAGAAGAATGAATATGGTAAAGATCCGAATGTACCTACTCTGCACTTCCGTATCCGCTCTGTAGTACCTATGGTACTCGTACAAGTAAACTCCAGTACCTACGTACTTCCGTGCCTGCAAAATAAGTATGTTTTGTACATATGAGCACCTGCAGGTACCCCACGGTACCGTGAGCAATGAATCATAGAACCTACAGTACTTTTGTACAGAATAAGCCCGTGATAAGATCCGAAGTACAAGAATATACCAATACAAGCATAAGATCTGAAATACAAGAATAAGTTCCTAAATTACAAGTATAAGATCCCAAGACAAGTTATAAGGATCCGTGAATACAAGTATAAGATCCGAAATACAAGAATAAGCTCAGAATACAAGATAATATCCGTAAGACAAGTGTATGATGATCCAATACAAGTATAAGATCCGAAATACAAGAATAAGCCTGGTAATACAAGTATAAATATCCAGAAGATAAGTATATGCTCCATAAGATAAGGTATAAGATACTAAGTACAAGTATAAGTTCTGTAGTACCTACGGGTTCCTTTACTGTAAGTCCTAAGAGAGATCTGGATAAGTATTAGTCTAACATAAGTTCAAGTAGATGTCCTTTGGGAGATCTTAATACGTATATGTCTGATACAAGTACAAGCATGTGTCTTTTGAGAGAGTTGAACAAGTAGTACTACGTACTTCCGCATAAGAACGGTTCAGAATATCTCATAGCACTCCACGGTACCTCCAAACAAGGTATTCGTAGTATGCTTACAAGCCATAGCGTATATAAGAGCAGCCTCAGAGCACCTAAGGGTACCTCCGTATAAGCATAAGTTCCATTAACTCCTGCGAGATCCGAGATAGATATAAGTACCAAAGACATGCATAAGTATCTCATATAAGCATAAGCTCAACTTGCTCGAGATCCGAATCGCATATGATAGATAGAAGTATGAGTACATGATAAGTACTCGTCTGCATATGTATAAGTTCAGTACCGTATATATGAATCCGACAAGATAAGTATGTGTCCTACGGAAACAAGCAGGCGGTGTGTCTCACGGAGATAAGTATATATGTGTCCTACGGATGGCGAGATAAGAATGACCTGGAGACTTGGAATAAGAATAAGTCTGCCATAAGTGTAAGAGATCTGAGGCATGTTGTCGGCGTATAAGTTCGGGGCATCGTGACGATCTCGAATAAGCATGTTCGTTACAAGATAATTATACGTAAATCATTTATATGAATTCCTCAAGACTCGATCCGTTATTGTTATATGATTATTATGATTCAAAGATAAGTGCATGTGTTTATGTATAAGCTTCATATACTTCCTCTACTAAGCTTAGTAAAGTTTAAAGTACACGGTTTTTAATCCGTAGGTACAGGAGAAGACGTCCGATCTTCCGTATACAACCGCCAAGACACTAAGAGAGGGTTCATCACAAGAGGTCACGGTCAATATGTAATTGAAATGTAAAGTTGTTTTTGTATATGTATAAGTAAATGAGACTTTAATCGTATGTATATGACATCAGAACGCTACTACGGTGGTAGTTTCTTTATTTTGAAATTTTGATATGATATTTTGATTCTCAAGTAGGCATCAGGCTCACCAATGTCTGAAAAAGTAAGTAAAGAGTTCCAGTATATGACCTCGCGCCCCGGAACCGGTTCGGATTCGCTTTATTCAAGCCTGAACTCGACGAATCGTGTGACATATATTTGCATGCACCCAACTAAGTAACATTTAATTACATTACAATTATATTTGATATAATATAAGTATCAAGTTTACAAAGAGTTTAGTGACAATTATATAAGATTTATCAACTTGAAACACAATTGACTAACTTCATGCTTGCTTCTAAATATCACTATATATGAATTATAACAATGTGATCTATAAATTACATTTTTTAGTCATATATGAGTCAAACATAAATCATATCAATTTCAACTTTAAATCAAACATTATATTATAAAGGTGTGAGATTCCAAACATAAATACTTCCTAAGCATCATATTAGAAACAAAATCCTTATTAAAATCAATCCTTTCAAAAGAAAACTCTAGTAAATATTACTGGAATCATACAAAAGAACAAAACTTAACCATGCTTTTAAATTATTCTTTGCAAATGAACTTGACTTACCTCAAGCAGTGCCTAAAAATGCCCTTGCATTCTTTCCTTTTGTTGGTCAATAATCATTCATAACTTAGAGTCTTTTCAAAACTTTGTGCAATCCTTCAACTATCCATAACTTTCTAAGATCTTTAGTCTTGTAGTTATACCATTTATAAATGACTTATTTCTTACATATCAACAAATTTCAAGATGATAGTAGTCAGCCCTTAACCACAAATAGTTTTATTTAGAGGAACAATAATAAACTTGATATTACTAAATAATAAGCAAATATGAGGACAGTAATATAACATAAGTTGTCATGCTTTTCATAATTAAACTTAATAAATTGTAAGAAAATCTTAATAATCATATTCAAACAAATAATTTCAAAATGATTCTTAAATACCACAACTCTTCTTTTGGTAGATGTTGCAATAATGATAATTTTATGATGCTTTTAGTACATTTTTCTTTTAATGGATGTTCTTTCAGTTCGCGCAAATTATACTTGTGATTCGATGTACAAATATAATCTAACAAAACTATAAGATCTATCTCAATATGTCCATTATTCATAAATGGTTAGTTTACTCTTTGCAAATTTCTTAGATATCTTATAAGCAATGAAGTTCAATATACTCATTCATCAAGTACTTAATTATGTTGCAAGCATCCATAAGGAATTAATAATCTAACATCATAAGTATATATTTATCAATTTGAAATTCATGGGACATTCAAGTTCAGCCACTTTGGTGACTAATGAACTTTACATTATACAAATTTCAAAATGTTGCAATAAGCAATATTTATATATTCCTCAATTTGAAATTCCTGGAACATTCATGTACGGCCAGTTTGGTGACTAACGAACTTTTCATTTCATTAATTTCAAAATATTGCAGTAAGTAATATTTTACATATTCCTCAATTTGAAATTCACTGAACATTCAAGTTCGGTCGCTTTTGTGACTAACAAACTTTTCATTATATGAATTTCAAAATATTGTAGTAAACAATATTTACGTTGTTAAAGGTGATCATTAAACCTTTAGTATTCTCATGACTAACATTCCATAAATGACATTTACTCATACATGATATTATAATTATCATACAGATACTATGTTGTGATGAATCAATAAAAATAAAACATACAATTTTAATGAAAAAACCACAATATTACCATAACCAATCAAGAATAGATAGTTAAGTACAAAAGAAACTTAATGAAACTTCATAAATATGACAACACAGTGTGTTTATATAATAAGACAAGTCATGGACATGTC
This sequence comes from Tetrastigma voinierianum, assembly GCA_016808115.1. NCBI lineage: Eukaryota > Viridiplantae > Streptophyta > Magnoliopsida > Vitales > Vitaceae > Tetrastigma > Tetrastigma voinierianum. Next base: position 166,940 of record JAEQBH010007979.1, on the reverse strand, counting down.
AAATGTTTTGCCATAATGTGAACTTGAGATTATTAAAGAAATCTCACATCATAAGTTCTATTTAGATTTATATGAATAATACCTCACTAGGGTCCAAAACAATATGTGCATAAGCCCAGAGCGCAAGCCCAGAACGCAAGCCCAAACGTCCGCCTTATGAAGGGATTTGAGGAACAAACCCAATAAAGAAGCTCAAATTTAATAAGCATCCTACCTATGCTAAAGTACAATGTGCCCAGATCGAGAATTGAAACCACCAGTATATGATCATGATAAAGGATACAAAGCACTAAAAGACTTGCGAAAAAGGAAAGTGTCCAGCCCCATGATCCAATTCCCACTGATTAGGAAAGAAGGATCTTCATGATCACTACCCCTCCATTATCCCCTTAACAAATCACTCATGGTAAGGAAAAGAAAACCCTCACCCAATGAGAGATATCGATCACCATCTGCACGCTGAAAGTAACTACTATTTCCTATAAATACCAATCCATTCTACCACAAAAAGGTACGCAAAAAAAAAAAAAAAAAAACTCTCGTCGAAGGCAATTGATCTTTTTCTTTCCCTTGAAGAAAGGATTGAGACTCAGGGCACGGAGAGGCATCCGCTCACTCCCTCGCCGGCCACCTTGTTTCGTTGTTTTCTTGTAGATAACGACACAGATCTACGAATTGACCAAGATTCCAACCCGTCCACTAGTATCAGAGAAAAAAACACCATCACTCGCATTGTTTCAGGGGAACGACCGTTTCCTTTACAAATAAACTGAATTCTCAATGATTAATGGTATCGACTCAAAAACATGAGGTGAGTCACGCCTAACCCATCTAGGATGCACTGCGTGCAAGGCGACTCTCCAGATAGCCGACCGCCAAGAGACGCCTCGAAATCCCCATGTGACAATACCGACGAGATGGAAAGGCCCCATCTCACCAAATCCAGCGCTTGTTGAGAGACTTGGAAGAACTCACCTTTCACAGTGGAAGAACAATCTATACCACAACGTTTCTCGAGACGCTGGATTTCCGAGAAGGAGAAACTAGCCAAGCCGTTAAGGAGCATGATCCTTTAAACCTCCTCAAGAGGATCACAACAAATGTACCGGAATGGAAACACTACAAGAGGCAATGGACCCATCCTTTATCAGCAGGAGATAGGGGAACGATCATGGGAGCAGTGTTTCCGGGACATCCAGCAAGAGCTCAACCACATGAAGGAAACTGTAAGAGGGCGAGCTCCATTCTCCATGGATGCTTTGATACAACAAACAGAATCCCCGTTCAAGGCCGAGGTACTACACTTCCTCTCCCATGGTTCGTAAAGCCTCAGATCGCTCATAACTAAAGACCTTGTAGACCACCTCAATACTTACAAGAATCAGATGGAGCTACTCGGATACTAAGACCCCATGAGATGCAGAGCTTTCGCTATCACGCTAAAAAGCCCGACATTGGCCTGGTTCAACAGACTCTCGTCATCATCAATCTCATCCTTCTGAGAGCTGTCCATCGCATTCGTCTCCCGCTTCATCGGAGCACGGACATACAGGAAGTCGAGCTATCACTTACTCCAATATAGCGTGAGCCTAATAGAGAACCTCGAGGTCTTACGTCCCTGCAGGTTTAACGCAGAGTCATTGGGGCTGTAGATATCCTAGGACGAAGTTTGCCATCACCGCTTACTGTGCCAGCGTACAAAGACCCCGATGTTTTCCGATCTCAAAGAACTCCTCGTGTAAGTATTTTGGGCTTCGAGGTGCTCTCGCTGGGGCAAAGAAATACATCGACAGGAAGCCCTTCTATCATCTTAAGCGGAAAACTATTCAAATGTAAAGGGGGAAAAGCAGGGTGAGAAATAGAACGGGCCCTAGAGACGAGAGATGTGGATAGATCCCCATGAAGGAACAGAGAGAACAGAGAAAAGGTCTCCAAAGAGACGAGGCAACTTCAGTGGATCGCTTGAGCCCACTCAACCCTTCTGAAATGTGAGATATCCACTCGATAATTCACCCTCGACAAACACCCAGGTCATAGGTCCCATATAGACGAATACTTAAAAATTTTAATATGGTTATCCTAAATGAAGATGTGCCCAAAGAAAAGAGACCCAACCAAGTATTGTGAATTCCACAAGGATCATGGACACCAAACAGACGATTGCATACAACTGAGGAAGGAAATTGAATACCTGATCCGATGTGGACATCTCGCCGCTTTCCATTGGGTTTCAAAAGATGTGGACTAGGCATTTTCCCATCACCTCACAATCCGGGGCCCAACTCACCAAGAACTCCTTGAGAGAAATCCAGTGATCTCCGAGGATTTATGGGAAGGGGAGTCCAACTCGCCTAAGGCTCATTTACGCAAAGATCATCAAATAAGACACTCTGAAATACGCGATCCAAACTCCCTCGCTCTGTATTAATTACCATAACTTTTTCTACTCACTACGGAAGGTCACAAGCATCCCTTACTGATGATCCACTCCGGTAATAAGGGTCACATAGCCAACAAAATAGTACAATACGTGGTCCCGATCGACAATGTGTTTTCGTACGACATCATCTTTAAGGCCAACTTATAAAATGGGCATCGTAAAGGAGAAACTAACCTAGCCAACGCCCCACCTATGGGGATTCCCAAGAAAGAGGCTACCCCGGGGTCAATACAACTAGTGCTCACTTTAGAGATCCTCCACAGCCACAATGGCTGTATGTTCCTCATAGTAGATGCCCCATCGCCTTATAACATACTATTAAAGACCTCTCAATGCCATAAGGGCCATCCTCGCCTATCATATGGTTATCAAATTCCCTACTACTAATGGGGTAGGAATGGTTTGAGGAGATCGGGCCACAGAGCTAAAGAGTTACTCTAAGATCAATGAAACAAAAGCGGCCAAGATCTACCTGATTTGCCCAATACGAGATGAGGCATCCGACCTACGCCCTCGAAGAACTAGAACCAACATGCCTTGACGACCAGCCTGAACATATCATTTACATCTGATCCAAATTGGCCAAAGATTCAGGACCTCCTTATCCACTTCTTGTAAAATGTAATATAGAAGTATCTACCGAAGCAGGAGGATAGGAATTGACCTCAGTGAACTACGATAAGCTAAACATCAACCCCTCTTTCAAACCCGTTAAACAAAAAAGAAGAAGTTTCACCCTAGAAAGGCAGAAGGTGATCAATGAACAAGTTAACAAACTCCTCTAAGCCAAAACTATCCGAGAAGTAGAAACACCCTAACTGTCACAATGTAGTCCTCACAAAAAGGAAAACGACAAATGGTAACTCCGCATTGACTTCATCGATGTTACCGCAGCCCGTCCAAAAGATAGCTTCTCCCTACCTCGACTGATCTTATAGTGACGCCATACCGCCACGAGGTCTTCACTTCACGGACGCTTCTCGGATAATCCATATCGAATGGACCCTAGTGACTAAGAGAAGACCTCATTTGTGGGACGGGCAAGGTACCATCAAGTTACTGCTGATGCCTTCGGTTGAAGAACGCTAGCCAATTTATCGAGGCTAGTGAACAAAATGTTTCAGAAGCGTATTAGAGCATCTATGGAGGTATATATAGATGACATGTTGGTAAAGTCAGTTAAGGCCGAGCTCAACGTAGCCCACCTAGATGAGTCATTCCAAGTCCTGAAGAACTATAACATGAAGCTGTAAATCCACTCAAGTATGCCTTTGGAGTTTCAAATGAAATTCTTGGTTTCCATAAATAACAAATTTAGAATAGAGGCAAATCCAGACAAGATAAAAGTAGTGCTAGACATGCAACTGCCTTCAAACACCAAAGAAATTCAACATTTGATTGGGAGAATAGCCACTCCGAAAGCCATGGTATCTAGATCCAATGACAAATCTGTACCATTCTTTCAGTTTTGAAAGGTTAGCGACCCTCGAGCCCACTCCACCTGCATGATCCGACCAACCCCTGGATGCCTAATCGCTTTCATTAATCAAATCAATTTATTCATATAAATGTTTTCGTTCTCAAATCTTTGTGGAAGCGGTTTCAATTTAAGGCAAGCCCATAAACATTTACACATTCAATAGGCCCATAACATTTAACAAAATACATTTACAATGAAGGCGTTCCAAGCCTTTTCAAAATGATTTACAAAATAGATGTTCAGAGTTCAAATTGTTTTTACAAAATATCAATGTTCAAAACAAAATTGAGTGAATGCATATGTCGGAGCATACTCCGTGAACTTTCTGAATGACATCGAGCCCCGGACTCGGGGTCCATCACAATCGCTTCTAAGACCACAAGATTGATAAAATAATACACTAAGCATTTTCATGCTTAGTGGTTCTATACAATTCCATGCATCCGTCATTTTTAAGTTAAATCATGTAATTTTTTTTTACTAAACAATACTTTTAGTCTTTTCGATGATCAATGTCAATACAATATATACATATTTCATATACAATCATTTATGGTTCATCGATCATCCAAATACACACTTCCATATGCAATAATTCTATTTATTAAAATCATGCATTTCTTACAATGCTATTTTCATTTCAATTTGCAATCATGCTTTTCAATTCCAAAATCTCACAATCTCTAAATCAATTCAATTTGGTTATGCCTCAATAAATTTAACCTATGTTTTCGCGCAGGCTAAGATACCTGAATCACCGGCACTACCCCAATCGGTCGCAGGGTCGGTATAAAACGGCTTTATAATACGCGACGATCTCGCTGGTTGGCCGGGATCGTTATTAAAAATCACGTTAGTGAACAATACCGATACGGTCCTACTGGCCCGGGCCGATCGGCGACACATCAATACAATCGTCTCAAAGATCGCTTATTCTCAATTCCCTATTGGTATACCAATCTATCCTTCATAATGAATCCAATGGTTAACATTCAATTAAGGGCGTGCCTAAATCTTTATAGCAAATATACAATATAATATGTACATTCAGATAAACGACCATTCAATACTCATGCAATTTCTTATCTGCAAACATTTCACAATCAATTTCTTCAAATCACTAAAACAATTCAATATGCTTCTTTTCTTATGCATTTAGAACAAATAGTTCAAATCTTGAAACGAGAATAGGAAGATAGAACAAACCAAAATTGTCGCTTTGATTCCACCTTCTAATCTCGACTTCAATGCAAAGCCTCATCAACCCCTATTTCAAATACAATGACAATCACATATTAGTAGTTATTCTAGAGGCTTCGTCGGCTTATGTCTACCCCGATACCCCTTCACTTGAAAATTTTTCTAGGGACACATGAGCCATAATTTGTTCATGCTTCCTTCAAGAACATTTTAGCTCTATGAGTCTATTTTTAGTAGGAATTAGAATCATCTCATTTGGATCACCCCAACTCAAGCTACAGAATTTTAATACCAAACTAGTCGCATAGCCCAAATTCTCACCTGGCATCTACCATATTCCCAATTTCAGGGGTCTTAACTCCATAAATTGGTAATAGTTCCTTCCACTCATTTAAATCTATGGTTCTAAGGTTTATTCTCCAACTAGAATCATCCAATTTGGATCACCAAAACTCAAGTTATTGCATTTTATATCCGTAGTAATTTGAATTTGCAAAAAGGTAATCGTACTATTCTTACACATAGCTCCACTTTGACAAATTCGGGGCACTTTGGGATTACAATTTTCTTAATTTCCTTCAAGTAAATTATTCCCAGAAGTCTATTTTACCCATAATTTTGAATTACTCAATTTGATGAGTGAAACTCAACTTTCTCACTGCCAAAACATTCATAAACAATACCCAAAACAGAGCATAACTAGGAGCTACCCGAGCTCACCTTTAAGCCCGTATTTGGGAACCTTAGAGTTACAATTTGCTCCTGGTCCTTTCTATACATTTGTAGAACTATCGCTTATGGTTCTTTACAAATTAGAATCACTTTAGTTGGATGATTATAACTTAATCTATAGCCAAAACAATAACAGGGGTCTCTACAAAATTTTCGAAGATTTTGAAACCCAACATTTTGTACAAACATTACACAAAACCAATCCAACCAACAATATCTTTCAAAACTCAACCCAACACAACCCCAAAACCCATTCACACCAAAATAAAACTTTTTATCAACATTTGGGTTTTCCCCAACATCAAAATCACAGCATTTAAGCTAGGTTTTGTTTTCTTTACCTTAGCTTCTTCAAATCTCCACTTAAGTAGATCACAAGGAGCGTTATGGAAGAAACCCCACCTAGAACTTGATCTTTCCCAAGCCCCAGCCTCTTCTCCCCTTTCTCCCTCTCTCCTTCTCTTAAAATGGGATTGCCTACATCGAGCTCCCAAAGACCACATTTTGTCTTTATCTCATTAAGTGTGGCGCTGTTTGGCCTTTCCATAATTTATTTTCCTTATTTTCTCATTGTTTTGGTCTTAAGTCACTTATTTTTCATAAGGCCTTGTTTGGCTGCAAAAAAAAAAAAATGCAATCTTTGACTTAAGCTTCTCCCTATTTGCTTTATAGCCATATTTCATTTTATTTGGTACTTCAACTCTCATATTTACCCTTAGACATATATAAACTTATATACAATTGACCCTTAGGTCCTCATTTCACAAATTTCATATTTTCCCTTACACTTGGGTAAATTTCCAGCCCAATTAATTCCCTATTTAGCATATAATATTTGCATTTGATCTTAGCTATATAATCATTTATTCATTATCTATTTAATACTCCCTTTGGTAATACTTGAAAGTTTGTTTACTTTGAGGTACTTAATACAGAGGAGATATAAAAAAATTCTAGGGTATTTTTGGGGCGTTACAAAGCCTTTCCACTAAGACGCCTTACGTAAGAGGCGTTCCTTTGGGTGCTTAAGATTTACCTAAGCTCTCCTCCTCCCGGTAAGCCCTTCCGAGGGGGAACCTTACCCTTTATTCGTCGTTTCATTTCTCAACTAGTGCCGCCTGTTAGGAGAGCGAGATAGAATACAACAAATCCGCCACTATTGCAAACGAGCTCGAAGAGCGCAGGAAAGGTATTCAAAGATGGAGAAAATTAATCCTAGCATTGCAACCACACTCGCGTAAAGCTCGACTATATTTCCAGCTCACACCATTGAAATCCCAACAGAACACCTAATGAAACAGATATTGCACTTTAGACTCCTGAAGACTCGATAAAATGGGCGAGTAGAGTCTGGGTTGAGTTCGACATCGATATAAGCCAAGGGATAGCGGTCAAGGGGCAGGTTTTGGCGATTTCATTATGGAATCTCACTCTCAAATACCTCCTCGGCACGCCCACCGAAACTACCCGGGCCAAGATGTGCCAACTTACCCATCCGGAGGTTGTCCAGACGGGCCAATTCCCAAGGAAGAGCGGTCCGATTTAACCTCCCCATATGGGATCGACGCGGAATACGCACTTAGATTCGATTTAAGCCTCCAATAATGTGGTGAGTACGGTCGCTATAGTCGCGACCTTGCCCACTCTATGGAAGCTGATCAACTGGAGGTATGTAGTGATTCCCAGTTGGTGGTGAAAGATATAGAAGACTCCTATGAAACCAGGGGTGAAAAAATGATCCTTTACCTCAAAAAGGTATGAGAACTATTTAAAAAGTTCATACGGGTTCAAGTCAGGCATGTCCCAAGGACAAAGAATTCGCGAGCAGATGCCCTAGAAAAGCTAGCAATAAAGACCACGAGGATCTAGATAGATCGTACCGGTCGAAAGACTCCTTAACCCTGACGAACACTGCATTTATGAAGGTTGTCCTGTGAATGTCCGAACCGAGTCGGATGGACCCTATCCGATTACGGTGGACGGAATATTGCCAAGCGATCCAAAGGAGGCCCCTCCAAGCCTCAAACTCAGGCTCGCCAGATTCACCATTCATAGGGGACCCTTTATAAACAAGGCTTTTCTACGACCATCCTTAAGTGCGTAGGAAGGGAAGACGCCAACTACGTGCTCACAGAGGTGCATGAAGGAATCTGTGGAAACCATATCGGAGCTTAAATGGCAACAAAGAAATTAAGATTGTGGATATTATTTGGCCTTACAATGCCTGGGAAAGATTTTACTGAAATGGGTTAAAATGTAAGATTTGTCAAGAGCATGCCTAGATCTCTCACCCCTTTCGAGTCAATGACTCAATCACTACTCTTGGCCTTTCTTAAATAGCAAGAATATTGGGGCCTTTACCCATTGGGAAGGGCTAGTGTTTATTGTTGTAGGAGTGGATTACTTCACCAAGTGGGCCGAGGCCGACCCATTAGCAACGATCACTAAGCAAAAGGTGCATAACTTGTTCGCATTCCATAATATGCAGGGTTCTAACTTGTGAGCTCCCGTATCCAATGGGAAACAGCCTCGATAACTTAAGTTCAGATTTTGCGCCGAGCTCTAACTCAAGAATTACTATCTTCATCCTCAAATTTCATCCAGAGTCCAACTGACGCTTAAGTCACTATAAGGACTCTCAAGGCAAAGATTAAAGACTGCTAGAAATCTAGCAAAAACGGGTAGAGTAATTCCTGCTGTATTATGGCATACGTAACTACACGCAACCAGCGAACTCAAGAAACCTCTATCTGCTCTAGCATTTAAAATCAAGCAAGACCCCGTCGAGGTTGGGCTGTAATCACCAAGAGTTGAGTTCGCAAATACTAAACATAACGGCAGATTCTCTCGTCGAACTCGACTCCTAGAAGAAAACGTGGAGCGGTGTTCTAAAGCTGCTTCGAGTGGACTAACATCACAGAAGATAACAAAATATAACGACCGAAGGGTCAAGCCCAGGAGTTTTAAGCCCGATGACTTAGTTCTAAAAAAAAAAAAAAAAAAACTCCCCTCGCAAGGAAAGACTTACCTAATAGTCAGGACCAACCGAAGGCCTTACGTGGTATCGTGAATAGTCCAACATGGCAACTACGAATCTCTTAAAAACATAAGAGAGGAAAACTACACATTCTTGGAACGCTAAGCACCTCTAGCATTCTGCAACAATAGACCCTGGATTTTAGCTTTTAATAAGAAATTCACAGTTTTACTTTAATAAACTGTCTTTGTGTTCATTTTCAGCCTAATTAATATTCTCGCAGATCGTAAAAAAAAAAACAAACAAACAAACAAACAAACAAACATCACACAAGTACACACGTTTCCAAAAGATCAGACTTTTATTTATCTCGTAAAATTACAACTCAACAAAGTCGCTCTCTACATCTCGTAAAATTACAATCGCCAGGGCAGCCTGTCTTGCAGGTCACCTTCTACATCTCCGAAGATCGACACAACACCTAGTCAAGGCAAAAACCACAAGAAAGACAAAGAGAAAAAAGGGGAGGAAAGGAATAAATGGAGGGCGAACTCAAAGTATTCCTCCGAGCGCGCGCCTTCCGAATATGTTCCCCGGTCCAGTTCCATCAATGGGCGTGACTAGGAACAAATAATACAACTCCCATAAGGGAGGGATTAGGAAACACAACTCCTAAGCAAATGGCAAAACATCAAACTAAAAAGTTAGCTCTATGACCACCAAACGGACTCCGTAGGGCGATCAAACCCCGGGCTTTATCATGTACGAACTCCTCGGCACGTCAAGAGAGGAAGAAGGCTCGAGCAGAGCATAACACGACTATCAAGAAAGGCTATTATTTATAAGAAACCTAGATGCCCGGGAAACCACGCAGTCTGCTTCGATTCTCCATAGATCGTCATTAAAACCGCGAGCGCTTTCCTAAGGGAAGGAAGACAAAGAACCTTTGCAATTTCGCCGAATGGTTTCATAGCTCGCCAAAAGAGCCTGGTGTTCTTAGTTTCAAAAGAGCCTTGTAGTTTAGTCTCAAGGCTATGTAGCCTCGGGCCAACCCAACAAACTTGGCGCCGGGCAGCCAAGGAGCCTCAGACCTTATTCTCAAAAATTTCTCAGAGCCCGCCCAAAAGAGCCAGCTAGTCTCAAGGCCATGCAGCTCCTGCCTAAGAACCCAATGCACCCTGCATGTCAAGCAGCCAAGGAGCCTTGTAGCTCAGCTTCTGGAAGGAGCCACGAGCTCGCCCCAAAAGAGCCTCAGAGCCTCCGCCCAAAGAGCCTTTGCAGCTCGCCCCCCCCAAGGCCATGTAGCCCGCCCTAAGAACTCCACAGCCCAAAAGGCCAGTGGCCAAGGAGCCTGTAGCTCACCCCACGAGCCACGAGCTCGCCTCAAAAGAGCCTTGTAGCTTAGTTTCAAAAGAGCCTTGTAGCTTAGTCTCAAGGGGGCCATGTAGCTCGGTTCTAAGAACCTAATAGCCTAGAAGGCCAAGTGGCCAAGGAACCTTGTAGCTAAGCTCGGCTAGCTTCACGAGTCGCCTTCTCAAAAGAGCCTGTAGCCTGGCCCTCAAAGGTAATGTAGCTTGGTTCTCAAGTAACTCAGTCTATAAGGCTAAGTGGCAAACGAGCCTATAGCCTGGCCAAGGAGCCACATATTTGCTCAAAAGAGCCTTGTAGGCTTAGTTTCCAAAGAGTCTCAGAGCTAGCTCAAAAGAGCCTTAGCTCAATCTTGGGGCAATATGTAGCTCGCTTCAAGAATCAATGTACCAAGGCAAGTATCCAAGGAGCCTTGTAGCTCAAGCCAAGGAGCACGTGAGCTCGGGCCTTCAAAAGCCTTGTAGCTCGCCAAAAGAGCCTTGTAGCCTGGGCCTAAAGGGCCACGCAGTCGTATCTTAAGAACCTAATGTACTCGTGGCATTGGTAGCCAAGGAGCCACGAGCTCGCCTTTAAATGAGCCTTGTAGCTCGGGGCCTTCGAAGAGAGCCTTGTAGCTCAAATAAAGGGGTCATTGAGCCTTGGCTCTAAGAACCTAACACCCGTAAGGCCATGAGCAAAGGAGCCACATAGCTTAGTTTGATAAGAGCACCAGAAATCACTGACATGGGTCGTATACCAAGAAGAGCCCAGCCATCTAAAGATTGGATGACTAGGAAACCTCTCAACACGGGTCATAAAAGAAAAAGGAAAACCAAGATGGTAGAAGGATGAATATCCATAGAATAACAAAACCAATGTTAAGATTGCATTGCCTAAGCCTTAGGAGCCTCGGTTAGCCAAAATGAGCAACATTATACAAAGGGGCCTAAATGTTCGAGGTAGGAGCCACGAGCAGCCCATACGAGCCTGCCATGCAAGCCGAAGGTGAAGCCCCAAAGGCGCAGAGAGGAGAGAGCCACTCAAGAGAACCTCACTTTACTAGAGGTAAGAGGAATGTGAGTCGGGGGTATCAGAACACCCTGTGGTCTCCGTCTCGGCTAGATTCTTTCGCCTCCTCTTCATCAGGATCAGGAACTTGAAAATCAAAGTCCAAACCCGGAAAAGCCTTGGTAGCTCAAGGTCGGGAATGCAAGCAACCAAGCCTGCTACGTGCGTGCCCGTCCCTTAGCTTCGGCGACATTCTCCATCCCTCGGGCTAACCATAGCCTCCTCCTAGGAGGTCCCCTACAGCGCGTTGCACTCCTCAGCCAAGCGCTCCACGGAACTCTCGGCTTCAGACGCATCTCGGCAGGCTCGATCCAACGCCTCGTCGCTTGGTGCATACTTCTCCGCAACCCGAAACTCTTCCTTAACCACCCGCAGCCTCATCCCCGACAACCCTTAAGCCCCCATTGCCTTCTTTTCCTCCTGCCTCTCAACCTCGCTTTGTGGTCGAGGTGTGCTTCAGTCGATTTATACCCACAACATCCTGGCCAAGCTTTTTATCCGAAACATAGTCAAATTCTTCGTGAGGTCAAGGAGGCGACTTTAGCTTAATGCTTTCGCTGCCTTAGCAGAGCTCTCGAACAACAGCCTTCTCGCTGTGCTCTCTTTATATAAGTGGTCGTCTGCCAAAGAACAAGATGGAGTTAGCAAATGACATTAACATAATGATGAGATGGATGAAAGAAGGCGCTCAGACATACGGAGATGGTTCCCTTGAGCGATAGGGCCAAAGCCTCCTCGATGAACAGGGCATCCACCTTCTTAAGATTGGAGTCCCGAAGTGACGTATGTTCAGCCCCGCGGTGAGCTCCGTAGCAGGGGGCAGTTTCAGTCCTCACCCTTTAACTCCAAAGCAATCACTTCCCGTGTCTCCCTGCCTTGGAGGGGAAGGCGTGGTGTTCTGCGCCAGAGGACTCAAGATAGAGATAGGAAGAACTTTCAAAGGAAGCTTAGCAAATTCTTCCTCAAAGAACCTTGGCTCTGCAACAAGGATGAACGACAATGCACCCGCCACCCTGACACCTCGACCAAGGAGGCAATGTACGTCCTCACCCGAACCTTGGCACGTAATCCCCGGCCTCGCGCATGTGTGTGCTCCCATCTTGATCTTACCTCCCGAGTCGTGGGATAATGCTCAAAGGGTGAGCTGAGCCCACGCTTTGCGCCCCCCTCTTCGCCTAAGCAGATCAAACACCCGGGTCCAAGTTCTCCTCGAGCCTGGCCATGCAAAGAGGAAGCCCCTTTAGAAGAAATTTCCAATAACAGGCCTGAGGATCTCGAATAAGGGAACAGGAAGGGCTCACTTGAAGGGCCAGAATGTCCGACTCGGACACCAAATACTCAGGATGACACTACTAACCGGCGCTTTACTTCCCTATCCCCTCGTGGAGTGGCCTGACAGATACATGAAGGTCGCGCAGAACTGTGCCAAAGTCGAGAACACATAAGCACGACCTTAAAAAAGTTAAACCTCTACTACAGTGACGAAACTCACGAGGTTCCCAAGGGCGCCTCATACGCTTCAATCCCTGCAGTATCGTCTCGACTAAGCAGGTTATATTCCCAATGTTGACTCTCGACAAAGAAATAGAGCTCTTTCCATGCTTTTAGGAGGAATGGAGGTCGGAAATGATAGGTCTGGCAATGGCCCGCTTTGAAATATACAAGAAGCCTTATGAGGCCTCTTTCACGTTGAAGAGATCCAACAACAGGGCTATGCTAGGGACCCCGAGGCCCTTATCCCTGAAAACAACCAGGAGGCCGACCAAGACACCCTAAAAATTGGGAGAGAGCTGGGTCGGGCACACATTGAAATGCTATAAAACTCTTTTGATGAAAGGGTGCAAAGGGAAGCGGAGATCGTTCTTAAAGGCTGCCTCAAAGAAGTAGACCATCTTAGGAACGGACACTACATAAGACGTGAGAAGATTGGGACACCAGATTCGGACATCGGAAGGAGTCCATAATGAGTAGTGAAGATTTTAGCATACGAAGGCTTGACTCGGCTAGGGCCGACGTCGTCCGCGTAACTCACAACAACCCTCAAGTATTCTAAGCCATAGGGATACTTAATCTCACTAATCTTCCCCTTACCCTTGCCTGGAGGAGGAAGATAACCGACTGGAAGGACCCCGACAACCACAACAGTAGGACTACTGAATTGCCGCGTCGCCTTGACTTAATTTCCTCAAATTGCCATCTTCTATGCGGTGCCCACAGGACAAGAAGACGGTAGAGAAGCACGATGATTGCCGATGGAAAGGGAGAACGCACGAACAACGAAGAGGCGGAGCTCCCAACTAAAACGCCCTAACAACCCGAATTCAAAACAAGGAAAGAAGAGGGCGAAGAAGAAAAGACGACCAAACTAAGGGAGGAAAAAATAAGGAATGACCCCAGGGAGATAGACTACGTGTAAAGCACCAAGCAAAGCGCTCTGTCTTATTCAATAATCCAGTTTCGCTTCAAGAAGGAAGAATGCGATATAAGGAATGTTTTTCAAAAGATATGGGAAGCGATAGTCGAAACGGGCGCGAAAATCAAAGAGCGCTATCATTATCACAAGACGTTTGATGGCGATAAAGCCCAGATCAAACCATCCCCAGCTAGCCACGTGGAAGCCACAACCGATCCAAGAGACGATTCAGTCCTTGCCTAAGCTTGCTTCAGCCAAGGACTAAGGGGGGGGGCGTGAACTAATGGGGTCCAAAACAATATGTGCATAAGCCCAGAGTGCAAGCCCATAACGCAAGCCCAAACGTCCGCCTTATGAAGAGATTTGAGGAACAAACCCAATAAAGAAGCTCGACCCACAGTGAGATCCTACCCATGCCAAAGTACATAGGCCCGGGCCTAGAAATGAAACCACCAGGCCATATGATCATGATCAAGTGATATAGGTGGCCCAAAAGACTCGTGAGAAAGGAAAAGTGCCCAGTCTCCATGATCCACTCCCCACAGATTAGGAAAGAAGGATCTTTCATGATCATGACTCCTCCATTATCCCTTAACAATCGGTCCATGATAAGGAAAAGGAAACTCCTCACCCAATGGGAGAGATACTGTATCACCATCTAACAAGGAAAGTAATCACTCCCTTTATAAATACTTATCCATTCTACCATAAAAAGGACGCAAAAAAAAAAAAAAAAAAAACTCCCTCGCTCAAGGCACCGGATCTTTCTTTCCTCAAGAAAGGATCGACTTAGTAACGGAGAGGCATCCTGGCCCACCCCTTGCTATCACCTGTTTCGTTGTTTTTTACGTGATAACGCAGAGACGCGCAGGATCGACGAATCGACCATGACTCCAACTCCATTCCAAATTCAACATCGTAGAAAAGCAATCACTAATTCACATCATACTGACAATGATTTTCATAATGTATAATTCATATAAATAGTTATCGATAACAAGATCTTTTATTGAAATGATCTTTAATCTGATGACAACTAGATGAAAATTTATATAACATTACATCACTTACTTATAAGCATTTTATGATATGTAATCAATAATAATATTATACAATTAATACACATAAAACTTCTGCTTAAATTTCCCTTCGTGGCTAATGAAGCATTCATAAGTGAGTTTCAATTGCATAATATAAATAATTACGATGTTCAAGATATTGAGGTTTGGTCATTTTGATGACTACATATAAGCATAATATGAATATCAAATTAAACAAAATTCTTGATGAAAGTTTTATAATTTGATATTTAAACATCAAAGCTTAGTAACTTTGGTGACTACAAACATGCATGATATAAATATCAAGTTAAAAAAAATTTTACGTCATGTAAAACACTCACAATACCATTACCAAACTTCAGAGATAATTGCCCGAGATAACTTATAATTTTCATAATTACCATAACATAAGAGATAATCCACGTAAACCTTATGATCCCAAGTAGTACAATTAGTCATTCTTTTATAAAGGGATCAAATTCATTATATAAAGCTCTAAGGAATTCAATTTATTTAGTTTGTACATTAATAATAAATTTCAACAATTATGCAACAAATAAATGCAATCTAATAATCGATACAAAATCATAATTCATGTAATATACATCACATCAATTATCATCAATTATATGTATTCATATATATATATATATATATATATATATATATATATATATATATATATATAGTATATATATATATATATATATATATATATATATATATATATATAAGTATCACATTAACATGAGTAATTGGAATATATTTTAATTTGTCATTCATAAAACCTTTCTAATTTGTTCACTTTGTGACTAACAAACTATAATAATACTTATCAAATCAAAATACTATATAATAATTTTAACCTTAAATTTATAACACATGCATATACAATCATCATTAAAATTTTATAAAACATTATATGCATATATGTACACTACATCATAAGTATATATTCCATTCTTTCATTAATATGCATCATAATGAAATATTAATATTATAGTCACTTCCCCTTCACTTCATAAAACATAATTGATATCATGAAATATATTACGCATTTTCAAAAGCGAATAAAATGAAATAAAATAAATTGATTGTGATTGATCTAAAATACATGCAGTGGCATTTAGATGTCTGCATGCCAAACAAATAGTCAATAAAAGTCGTGCCTTTTGGAACAAGCATTAAAAAATGGCTTTTGGGAACAAGCACAAAAAGAAAACATTTTTGGAACATCCAGAACTTTATTGATATGCTAAAAGCTACAGGTCAAGATAGGGGTGCTAATGAGACGAGGCAACTCGCGAGCTACTCGGACTCGATTCGGTCAAAACTAGACTCAAGTGAGCTCTTACTGAGCTTGAGGCACCGAGCCCGAGCCTCGAACTCGACTAAAATAGCACCACGTTTAGTCGAAAGCAACTTGTAACTCGAATTTAATAAGCTCATGAGAAACTTGAATTTTTTGTATATAAAATTTTAAATTTTAAAAAAAAAAAATTATATCTCTATTTTAGGGACTGACATAAATAATATATCTCTACTTAGGATTTTGTGAATTAAAATTTTAATTTTAATCTTATGTTTCTGTTCAATCCTTTCTTACTTACATTACATATTGTGAATTTGGGATTGGAAAAAGGGAGGGGCAATTAGGTAATAATCAAGAAAGTTTGGGGTAAAGTTGAGCTTAAGTCGAGTTCGAGTTTGAGTTCAAGCTCGAGTTGAGTTCGAGCCAAATTCAAGCTTGAGTTGAGTTCAAGTTTTGTGTTTTCAAGTTCGATTTGAGCTTCATTTTTCAAGCTCCCGAGTTTTCAAGTTGGAGTCGAGCTCAACCTAACCCTCTGTTTCACTCATCATTAGCACGCTTTAGGTCAAGGTAAAACTTTTAAACCTTCCATTCTTTTCAATAGATATCAATCCATATCTTGTATTCCAAAGAAAAAGGACTACTTTATTCAAATAAATATCAACTAGATTTTGAAACTTAAACTAGAGAGTGTGAGAAGAAAACATTCACGTTTAAATCCACCTATGTAAACTTGCTCAGGCAACAAAAGATTGAAAATAATATTTTGCTTCAGCTTTCTACACTTGATGGATTTAAACGTGAATGTTTTCTTCTCACACTCTCTGGTTTGGGATCCTAAAAATCTAGTTGATATTTATTTTGAATAAAATTTAGTCCTTTTCTTTTGGAATTCTAAAATATGGATGATATCTATTTTGAAAGAAAGTGGAAGGTTTAAAAGGAGAAGTTTTGAGAAGTTTTTTCACCTTAACCCGTAGCTTTTAGAATATCAATAAAGTTCTGGATATTCCAAAGATGTTTCCTTTTTGTATTTGTTCCCAAAAGCCATTTTTTTAATGCTTATTCCAAAAGGCACGGCTTTTAATGACTATTTGTTTGGCATAAAGACATCTAAATCATAGTAATTCATTAATGGGAAACACAAGTTCTCAATCAAAGCTCATACTACATGTGTTTTAACTTTATTTTCAAATAATACATGTCCATTTTAGCCAAGATCTTTGAACATAATGATTTTCTTATAATCACATAATAAACAAGAGACTTTCATACCTTTGGATCCATGATAAGTGTAGTAGGTTTGGCAAGTCTTTTTTTATGGAGAGAAAACTCTACGTATGGTTTGAGTGATGACCAATTCCTATTAGGTTTCTCTTTAAATACACCTTCCATCAAGGTGTTAATTTAGGAAATTACCTTTTATTAATTATTGACCAAATATATTATTCTTTATTTTATTAAACCACACTGGTAATCACATGTAATACTTGGTTTATATTGCTTGCCCATGTTTGCCTGAAAGGAAAGTCTAAATATGAAAAATATGCTTCTTTTTACTATTAAATATATAATACTATTGTTTCAAGAAAAACAAAAGAACAAATTTTTATGATAGTGATCTTAAATAACCGCTTTAAGAAAATTAAATACAATTAATATGAAAATAATTAAAATAAAATAATATAAATGTAAAAGTAATTTATTATTATAATCTTGTAAACATAAAACAAATTAAAGTATTTTAAACAATTTTTATTTCAAAAATATAAAAAGCTATTATATGTGAATTCTCAAAATCAGTGGTTAAAATTCATTTTTGAGTGGTAATTATGCTCAATTAGCCAATTATACGAATTGTTGGTCCCAAAAGCAAAGTTACTATTGTTTCCATCTAGTTTGTAATTTTTGTAGGTTTTTAAGCTTAATTGCATCATTTCGGGAAAGGAATGAAGATTCGAAGCTTCCGAGAATGATTCACTCATGTTTCAAGGTGATGGAGGTGAAGAGGACGAAGCCTCGGGGACCCGTTTGAAGGCACATGGAAGCCATGCGAACCCGCCAAAAGCGGGAAACCTACCTTTATAAGTCAGTTATTTTTAGAAATCCGCATCTCCTTGCGCGAGTGCGCAGACGAGCGCAAGATCTCACACTCACATAAATGAGTGCTAGCCGAAAATAGAAGTTTCATATTCGATCAAAATTTCGTTTCTTGTTATTTTTTCACCCCCAATGGTGTTGTAATCGATTAGGAAACATTGTAACTTGTTCTCTAAGCCCCATAAACGTATAAAACAAGGGGAAGACAAGATCAAAACATTCATTCTTAATTTCTTTGAATTTTTCATAGTTTTTAGTTTGTTTTAGGGCTGAAAATCTTTCAACACGATTTCTTCAATAAAGTTTCTATTTTTTTACATGTTTTGCATGAATTCTTCTCTATTAATGGGTGTTGTGACATATTCTGTGGGGAAGTAGACTTCTTCCTTGGGGTTAAGGTGAATCCAAGACACAAATAGAAAGAGTTTTAGAGAAGAAAGCACTTCAAACCAAAGGTATGCATTTTGTTTTGGTGAGGATCTCCTGAATAGGTTGTTTCTATAGTTTCATAAGGTTGACATCTCAGAGATAGTTGGGTGGGTGTAGGTGTATTCTACTGAGTCTCTTCTTCTCAATATAGGGACTTGGTATGTTAGTAAAGCACACCGCATTGTCTTGCATCCGGTGTAGTCAAATAGATACTTCTTCTTGACTCATCAAAAGATGAACCTAGGGTTGGAGTAAGCCGATCAGCCTTCTTACCATGCTTGAGAGAGTTAGAAATCTTTTCTATCTCTTTAGGACCACTTAGGCAGGGTTGAGAGGATTGATTGGCGTCAATTCCCCTCTTTAGACGATCGGATACTTTTTATATCTCTCACTCCTTCTATGTGTCTTCAGAAAACCCTGCCCTGAAGGTCTTTATTTCATTGTTAAAAATCATATTTCAACCATCTTTTCAATAAAATCAGATTTTAAATTCTTATTTTAATTTCTCTTTTACTTGAACTAAGTCGAAAAGCCATTATTTAGAGAGAATACCTTTCCCGTGGATGACCCTAAATACCATTATGGCTACAATAGCTCTTGCTACCCCTAGCTAGGTTCCTGTAGGACTTATAAGCATTCAGAAGGCCCCAAAGACAAAATAACCATATTAGTTAGTTGCAAATCGGACAATCAACAGAACATAAGGATTTTGCACCCACACTACTGAGGGAGCAAAATTTCACTCCCACAAAAGTCTAGGTGTGAAATCTACATAAAGACTTCGATCCCATTGACTAAAGGAGTGAAATTCTCATGAAGCCTCTATGAGTAGAAAATACAATGGAGACTTCGAACCCATAGCTAACAGAGTGAAATTTTGAAATAAGTGGCTAAAGGAGCGAACTATCACTTAAGCTTTTAGCTCCTTACCCTGAGGGAGTGAAATTTCGCACCTTCAAGTCTAAGGGTGCGAAACCTCTATAGTATTTTATTTTCTTTATGATTTCTTACCTTTTTCGATCCCATGCTTCCGAATGTACCATTCCATCAGGATATGATTCTACTTACCAAATGAAGACCCTAAACGTGTAAAACATCTTATATATACAAGATGATTGATAAAAAATAGTGCAAGTTTGATTACGAATTTCATGCAATAAAATTAGTTTTCTTCTTACTATTTTCTTGTTTATTCAGACGATTTAACTTAGAATTATCACCATGGCCGTTATTCTACTAGACATGAGTGAGTAGTCTTATAATCCCGGGGTCATGGATCCAAGTCCCACTATGATGGATCCCGAGGGGTGTATCCGTTGAAATCCTAAGAAGGAGATTAAACCAAAACGCACTTCGCCTAGGAAGCGGAGGTAAAGTCTTGGGAGCTTTCTAGGGGTTGAGCGTGACACTCAACTCGTTAGATGACCCTTGGGTGTATTCAAAGAAGGGATTTTTCACTTTTATGTGGAGAACTGTCCTTCTTGATACTTGGCAGCACAACCGTTGCTATTGGATTGTTGTTGAAATAGATCGTATCTTGACTGTGAAAGAACCAGGGTGAACGCCTACTTGACACCATTTAGGTATCATAACTCTCTCCTACTCTTAGAACTTGTTCTTAATCAAATATCTATCAAGATGATACTCCAATCATCCCTCGAAACCATCATGTGTGAATGTTTAAGGAAACCAAGCCTCGAGATTACTTTTAAATTCTAATTTCACAACTAAATAATCAGCAAACCCATAAAAATCCTAACTTTATAAGAAAGAGATAAACTTTTTACAAGCAAGATACCAAGATCGCCCAAACTCAATTGAAAACTCGTCCCAGAGGACAACCATAAAGCCAATACATCTACAAGTAGCCCTGGCTACTAGTTTAGGGTGGAACTAGGTACTATAAATTTTTGTGCATTACGAACCTGACCACAAGCGATGAATCACATGGCGTTGTTGTCGAGGATGATGCCAAATGGTTAGGTAATCAAAAGTTTCTTGCTTTTCTAGTTTTTCTTTTCAAAATTTCCAGCAATTTTTAGTTTCGTTTTTCCGTTATTTTAGTTTTTGGGACTAACCCTACTAATGGTCTCTCTAGTTTTGTTCTTGTTTCTAGTTTAGTTGTTTTGTAAGAAGAAAATCATGGAGAATCAATCATCTCCTAAGGATGATTTAGTCCATGGAACAAGAGAAAGGGGTAAGCATTTAAGGAAGTGTATGAGAACTCCCCTCTCCTTAAACAAATTTGTCAACACTACTACTTTAGAAGGAGAGAGCTATCATGCTTATTGGGATAGGTATATGGGATTACTTGATGCTTGGCCAAAATATGTTTATGAAAAATGGCTAGTAGTGGACTTCTTTTATGGAGGAATGTAAAGCATGAAGAGAATAATAAACGCCCTCATGCAAGGGCAAGTTTTTGGACATGAATCCTAAAGAAGACATGGAATTCTTTGGGTCTATGGTAGAAACGCCTTGGTAATGGGAAGAACACCAATTGCAAGGGAAAGGGTGTGACAACCCGCTTGAACAAACCTTAACCAAGCTTCATGACATGATGAGCAAGTTCATAATGGAGCAATCCAAGGCTATTTATGAGATTATGTGTAAACACTTGGAGACGCGACAAAACACGATCCGAAATAAAATCAGCCGTCTTGACTCATATACCCCTTGTAAGAGGGACAATTGGCATAAAAATGACATCTCTTGCCAAAACAGTTTCTCATCTATGGGGAATGATGAAAATTTCATCTTTGACCCCCCATGATTCTCTAACTGCCAGAATTAACCGGGCTTAGTCTATCTTGAGACTAACTAGCCCAAACCATCTTAGTTTAGGAGTAGTTTAATTGCATTTTAAATTATATTTTTATTTTTTATATTTAATCTTTGGAAAAAGTTTGTTTCTATGAACTAAGCTTTCATGTTTAGTAGCACAAAGAGCACATGGCTCATGGTGACTAGCAACCCCTATGGTGCCCTTACTTTCTATTTTGTGCTTTGAGGTAAACCCAAGTAGGAGTACCCTTTCTTGATTGAGGTAATGACCCTATCTTTTTACTTTCATGTGCTCCATTGGAGGTATGTTCTATTTTGGTTGGGAAGAATATTTTTGAAAAAGGAAACAACTTGAACTATATTTTAAATCTTTAGTTTTTTTTTTCTTTTGCACGCTTGCTTTCTATTGAATAGAGGAGGTGTTGAAAATTATCTTGAGGTACATTGGGATTTTTCTTAAATTCAAATGTTTGAAATTGGGACTATTTTGCATTTGTTTGACTTAAGACTTGAGAAAGTCTAGTGTTTGTGGGAGACTTGGCTAGCTAGCCCCTTTGTCTTTCAAAAGATTATTTCTTTTCGGAACTTGAAATTGCACACACACACTAGATCTCTTGTATTCTCATTGGAACCAGCCCCTTCTTCTCAAATAATTCTTACTTTGAGATATATTTGGATTTCTATATGATGGGACACATTCAAAAGAGAGGCCAATAAATCCTAAGTATGCAAAAAACAGAAAAAAAGAAAAAAAATTCAGAAAAATAGCAAAATCAGAAAATAATAATAAATAAATAAATGCATGGTTGATCTAATCTGAATCTCGAGCATAGTCCGGGGGGGATTGAATGCCTAGTGCCCTAAGTCAACTGGTTGGGAGTCACTGACTTCACTACTCATTACATGGGACAGAAGATGGTTGATTTCACAAATTGTAGGTGCCTTGTTATTTGGGAAGTTAGCTCGGAGTGAAATCCGAGGGGGATTGAATGCCTGATACCCTTAACCAACTAGTGGGGAGCCATCGATGAATCTCTGTTAAAGGAGGTGCTGCCTAGACTACTTGGCATTGCATCCTACAACAAAAAATAAGTATGTAAGTATAAATAGAATAACAAAGCGTGTTCTCAACCTGTTCTAGTCTCTTTATGACAAAGAAGTGAGCTGAATTTGGTTCGGGGTGTCTTAGGACTGATGTTTATATTTGGTTTGACTTGATACCTCGTCTTAGAGACAATAAATTTATGGGCCCAAACTAAATTACCTGATACTTAGAAAATTTTCAATGTTTTTTCTTAATAATCTCAAGAACTTTCTTAACTCTCTACTATCCTTATTTTATGTTGGTTTGTTTAGTTATTTTCTTTCAGTATTTTATTTTCAATTGTTTTGATCAGTTATCTTTGTTATTTTCTTTATGCATTGCTAAGAAACTAACAATAAGCTGGTTGGGGGGTTTTGATAAGATCTCAAAATTCGACATTTTTCCAATCTAAAAACCTTTTCTTAAAACATTATGGATGCAATACCATAATTACCCAATTATGCGAGTTATTAAGTCTCGAAACTCTAACTAATGTTTTCTCGAGTATAGGTGTGTTTTCAAGCCTTTTAGGTATCTTTACGGCTCTTTAGATCGCATGAGGACTAGCAATGAGACACTTTGGGACTTCAAATCTGCTTTCGAAGCCTGGACGACACGCATCAAGATCGAGACCTTTGAAGCATGATTGATGAGAAATCGAGGCAGGAGGCAACATAAGGATTTCTACCCACACTAGTGAGGGAGGAAACTCGCCTCACAAAAGTTCAGGTGAAAATCTCCATAGCACTTCGAACCCATGACTAAAGGAGAAATTCTAAACCCAAACTCCTCGATATGAAATATAATGGAGACTTTAACTCATAAACACGAAGAAAATTTCAAACCAACCGCTAAATGAGCAACCTGTCACTTAAGGTTTTTACCCTCGTCTCGAGAGAGAAATATCTCACCAAGTCTAAGGGTGTGACCATTAGTTTATTTTCTTGATTACTTACCTTTTCGATCCCATACGCTTTAAATGTACCATTTTGATTAGGATTACGATTCCTACTTTACCCAGAAAACATCCTATATATACTAGATGATTGCTAGAAAAACACTGTGAAAGTTTTGATTACGAATTTCATTCAATAAAATTAGTTTTTCTTCTCTATTATGCTTTTTATTCTTACACTTAGACTTATCTTAGAATATCACCATGGCTACTATTCTACTCACCATGGAGGAGTAGGTCGCCTAATATCGAGGTTAAAGGATCTAAGTCCCACCATGATGGATCCTGGGTAAGTGTACGATTGAAATACTAAGGAGGAGATTAAAATATAACACATGCTGCTTAGGGCTTTATGCAAGCCGACACGCCATATTATGCTCTAGGCGGTCAAACACTGCTCTTAGCCCTCCCAAGGAAATGTACATAATATTCACTTAACTCTCGTGGACATGGTAATGATGAATTTAATCACCAGGATGTAAAAAATTGTCGACGGGCCATGAAAGTGTCCGTAAAGTACCTTTAGCATGTACCAAATGCCTCCGGTCCTGGGTGGTCTCAGCGGTAAGAAGACTGAAAAGGTTTGATAGAAGCCAGCCCTATGCAATCTATATCTCTGAATGGGTGGTGTAGGGCAAGGAGAAGGACCTCTTCCACAAGGCTCCAAAAAGCATATTTTTGAGCCCTATTCAGATAGGTTTTGAGTGCTTTTTTGCAAGACTAATCGTATCAATTGAGCCAATCGAGTGTGCCCAGTCCACTTAGTACTTATGCCATTTCGAGGTTATTTTTGGTTATTTTGCAAGCTACATCTTGGGAGTTTGATACATAGATATGCTGGAGCTGCTTAAGATTGAAACTATTTTTCAAAATTAATACAAATACCAAGATGCAATAAAGAAATGAAGGTAAAATGATTAAAAAGATAGAGGGTGCAAGAGTGTTAAGAACATGTACCTGTAGGGCCATATGACATAAAATTCGCAACCATAGCGAAAATTTCGTAATCCTAGAGAAATTGGGAAATTTCGCTAGGCTAGCGAAATTTCGCTACATAGCGAAATCATCAGGTCGGCTAAATTCCTCCATTTCTATCTCTCACAAATTTCAGCCAGGCTAGCGAATTCACGAAGAATAAATTCACTGTGTATATTGAAAATTTTGTGATTTCGCTTATCTTCTCGTGTAATTGCTAGGTTATGTAAATTTCTCGCCAAAGCAGCTTAAATCTTTCATCCTAGCGAAATTTTCCTACAGCAAAATTCCCGCCCATCAATTTGTGTATCACGCCAAACGACCCCCGCTTTGGTGTATTACCTCCTCATTCCTTGTAAGGAGCCAATACGAGCTTTCTTGTATTTTCACACTTTGTGGCCTATAAGTAAACTCCCCATGGCTCTCAGAACTCCTAAGCAATCTTTGGCAACTTTTCATTTTATGTAAATATCTCCCGCAGCCTTTCGCTTTTGTGGTTTGCTTTTTCTCTCTTCTCTCCTCTTTCTTTCATTTTCTAGGGTCGCCAAACACCCTCTCGAGGATGACAACTCACAAATGCTCTGCTAAGCCTTATACTTGAAGAGCAGGTTGCTAGCTTGGATTTGTGGCAACTTGCAGTTGTCCTCATGTTTTAAAATGCCAAGGTGCACTCAGATTGCGCTCCATATCTTCCAAACCAGCTGAAGATTATTTGAATGTCAGTACTTTGGCCAAATACTTACCATGCTTTTTAGGGTACAGTGGTACTTATTGTTGGGATGCACTCATATTCTTTAGATGGTCTCTTACGAGCCACTCTAAATGAGGCTGATAGGTTATGAAACTAAAAGGGGCAAGTGGATGTATTGCCATTCAGGTTGGATCAACAGAGCTGTATTAGGTTAGGTTTTATAGTTAACAAAGATCCACAGGCTCGACTATAGGTTGCTCACATAATGCTTATGATATAACCCGAGGACAATTTGTTCGCCTCATGTTATCAAGCTTAGTAAACCTAAACCTTCAAAGCTACCATTTCATTAATTTCATTTTCAGTTATTACGCTTATTCAAGACTCCAAACAACTCCCACCTGCTTTAAAAACAAAATCTAAAATCCAAACTAAAAGCCTCACCATTTTCAACACCGATGCGTAGTCATTCATAGGATGAAACCCATCCCCGTGTTCGACTTAGACCACTATGCGTCGCAAAGAGCTTGACCACGGCAAAGAGGAGGAACATAGGAACAAATTTTGTTGATTCCGCTCACCCTACCGCACTAATCAATGCATGCCGCTGTCGGATGGAAAAAGCAAACCACGCTTGATAAGTCGGCGTACTTGTGATCAACATCACAAGTAAGTGACTTTAACCCTTTACCCCCACTGTCAGAATCGCAAGTTTTCATTACTTCTATACATCGCATTGTTTTTGTTTTGTATACAAATACTTTATTTTAACTAACATTAACCTTTTACAAGTTTGTTGTGCTCTTTGTTGTGTCTAAAATTGTGGTAATGTGTGTTTATGCACCAAAGGACAAGTAGAGACACTCTGTGTAGACTACAGAGAATCAAGACACCAATTGAACAAGGTTGTGAAGTCGGCTGAGGACACAAGAAAACATGGAGCCCACCCGAGGAATGAAAGAGAGTCACCTGTGCACCCCCAAAGAAACCCAAAGAAATCCTTTACGCATCCATGAGGGACCACATCCACCCTCCTGTGCAGCCGCTGGTCTCCATCTCGCATCATACTCCCTTACCCAAGATAGCAACAGGGCCTCATTTATGCCCCGTTTCCCACTTTTCACTGAGATGGAGAATGAAAATCCATTCGCATATAAGGATTTTGAGGAGGTGTACTACTTTAAGGAAGGTATAACTGACATGGAGTTGCTCAAGCCGGGCTGTGCATTTCCGTTTGACCCTCGGCGACAAAGCCAAAATAATGGGCTCAACTCACTTAGGCCGAGAACGACAGGAAATTGGCCACCTTCAAGCTGAATTTTTGAAGAAATTTTTCTGCTACACAAAGACTAACAGCTTTGAAGAGGCAAGATCTACACCTTACTCGGCCTGCGACAATGAAAAAGTTTTACTCGTTGTCGAGATTCATTGAGACCATCAATGTCATTCACACTACGGTTCGATGACCGGATGTTAGGCGAATCATTTCTATAATGGTGTCCCCTTCTATGGAAGAATTGCTAGAAACCATGTAAAGGAGGTGATTTTCCTCGAGCAAACCCTGGGATGAGGCCATGGATTTCTCAGTTATGGTCAAACTTCCAAGGGTTGGGACGAGCTGCAGGTGGGAGAAAATGAGGCCTCAAGATTAATTAAAGGGGAGGATTTTTACACTTTCAGAGGACATGAAAACAGCAAAATCTCAACCCTAGCTAGGCGTGGAGAGCTAGAAGGCAACGATCACGAAGTGTGCAAAGGATCGAAAATCCCGGAGACAAGCCAATCCATGCACCAATTCCAATCCACCCGCCCACCCGTAAGAAGATCCCATGGCCCTTCAAAGGAAGGCTGATTTGATGTCGACATAAATGTCGAGTCAATATGTTTCCACAACCCAATGCCCCATATGGTAATACCTACAATTCCACTGGAGGAATCACCTTAACCTCCCTCGAAACCTAATCCCCGCCTATGTGCTCCTTTCCCAAAGGCAAACCACGCTTGTTCTCATCTCAACCACGTACCACCATCATCCACTTCCGCTTGAATGTTTATACCGAATTTGAGCAAAGTGGGGCGGCAAACTTTGTGGAAGAACAAAAGGATCAATGCACAATTGGCACAAAGGATTGATAATTGTAGGAGAGCACACTAATAAGAGAATAGATGGGGCTTTGAGAGCAATCTTAATCGTAAAAATGTGATAACCTGCAGATTCAACTACAAAGATCAACAATATTCCTGAGGTATTGGTGAGAGAGGGGAAGGTTCCCTTCAAACATTGCCAAATCAAAGGAGTCCATGAGGTAGGATCATCCAAGAATTCAGAATGGATGAGGTGATATTATAATCACTCCGAGAGTGGAAAGAGGTTGATCACCATGCCCAAGCCTCATGAAACTAGAAAGGAGAAGAAATGGAGCCGTAACACATTTTTCAAGGAGGACTCAATGAAGTATCAGATGCCACCTATTTCAGCTGCCACTTAGAGGTGAAGTGAAGGCATCCCAAAGAAGTATCTAGAAGTCCTAAGGCAAAAGTGAAGGTTAACATACTTCTTTGACATCATCAAACAATCCTCGCCTATGCAAAGTTTTGGCGATCTTCGCACAATCAAAAGTGGTTAGGTATCGAGAAGAAGGTATTTAACTCCGAATAAGTCGCTATAATCCAAAGTAAGAACTTCATCAAATATAAGGATCCCGGATTCCCACAATTTCATTTCAACATAGGTGGGACTAGCATAGACAAGGCACCGCCGGATTTAGAGCCGCAGAACTCCACGCCGTATCTAAAGCAGGGCAGCTAGGGTCGGGTGAACTTAAACCTACTAACATCACACTTTCATCAGCCGATAGATCGCAAAGATCCCTGGCGGGATAGCGCACGAAGTGGAGGATGTTCCTCAGAAAGTAGATAAATTCTACTACCCGGTAGATTTTGTAGTGCTCGACACTGAGCCAATTGCAAATGAGCCCAATCATGTACCAATCATCCTTGGAAGACCATTTCGCCAACGCTAATGCGGTAATCCACAATCATTAATTGAGCTCAAGCAAAAATTTCACCTGGCAACATGATATTGAATGTAACATATTCCACTTGAACAACAAGCACAAATTAATGGAAAGATGAAAATCAGAGGGTTGAGTTGGCGATACTTTACTGATCAGATGAAGCCGAAAACCTTAAAATGTGGTGAAACGTCAAACTGCTGTGAAGCAGGTTTCGTATTACACGCGACTCCATCAGAGGGCAATTGCCGCTCAAATTCAATCAGTGAGAACCAAGCCAACAATGGAAAATTCAACACCAAGGATTCAGCTCAGGCCACTGCCGGGGTTGAGGAGATCATCCTCCTTGACCCTCCTTGAGTAATTTTGTGATATTGAACTGGTTTGGTGTTCTCAAACCACCGCGTCAATAGCCTTTGGCTTATTTTAATTTAAATAATTTCTTATAATTTTAGCTTATTTTCAAAGTTTTTAATTAGTAGTTTCATTTTTTTAATAGTAACTCATATTATATTACCTTATGTTAAATTTTTATATAGTGTAATATAATATAATATAATAATTTTTATATTTGATATCATTTTTAATTTGATGTCGAGAATTCTATATGCAGTGTGGTGAAGTTATTCACTCCCCGCTATAACAAATGAAATTAGAAATGACTCTTCTACCATTGTCAACTTTATTTAAACCAGTGGAGGGCCAAAGTTTTCTACCACTCACTTTCCTCCCTAGTGCAGCTCCTGTCACCTGTGTCGCCAGAGCCACTCGCACCGCCGCACCAAACAACCCGACCGCACGATCGAGTTCTCGACCGAGCCTCACACAGCGCCATACCGGCCTCAGCTATTGCCGCCTTACATCCGCGACCGCACCGAGCCAGCGACATCGCATCTTCCGCACTTTACCACCGCCGGCCGCCCATCGCGCTTCCACACTTCACGCAAGACGAGCCCATCGCCGCCAGAAGCATCGCGCATCGCCGAGCCTTGATTGGAGCCATTGCACCAGACACACCGCCGCGTTCTCGTCTCGCCCACGAGCCCCCGGCTCTGCGGCGCATTACGCATTCAGCAAGGCTCTCGTTTCATTCTCATTAGCGCGAAAGCCTTACTCCGCTGTCCTGGGTTCGCACTACGCAGCAGTGACAGGCGGGTCCCGCTCCGACGCGGCCGCATTCAAGCATCCCGCAGCGAGAGTGAGCATTAGTTCCAGTCTCGCTCTAGACCCCATACCGCCCGCCCCCCGAGGCGCCCCCGAGGAGCCCCAAAGGGGTTCAGGAAGTACCACGCGGATAGACCCCGGCCCCGTCACCAAGGCCACAAATACAGATCCAGAGGACCAGCCCTCCAAGCCGGGCTCCATACTCCTGGCCCGGTGAGTCATCCTCATCCAGACCTCAGCCACATCAGCAGCAGAGGCGACATCATCGCCACAGTTATCGCCCGCCTCCAGGATCAGGAGGCCGTTATTCGTCGGGAACCCCATCCCGGGGAATGTACGGCTCCACCGCAGAGACTTTCATCAGAGTCGCACGATGACTCCCGCGCTGATGGCTGATCACGCATTCGTGGACTGGCGTACCGATCGGTACTACCCGCCATTCATGACGCGAGGCAAGATATTACCCCGAAAGTGGTTCTGGGCGCCTCTACCATTCCTATGATTCTCCCTGGGAGCACCTAGTCCACTCGAAGCCGTTCACTATAGACGACGCCCAGAGAGTGCTTTAGAGTGGCGCATATTTCAAGAGCTGGCAGAAATTCGCAGATACCGTTGTGCCAATTCAGGGTTATCAGATTGGTCTCACCCACCCCAATGGAGATGGTCCGTGATTCTCGTCTCGAGAGACACCACACCGGGTCACGCTTCAGAGGCGTGGGCCTCACCTCAATGTCGCCACCACCACCTGCTCAGCATCAACCTCTTCCCGCTGCAACACTACGTACAGCGTAGGGGGGCCATCCTGGAGGCTCTTTACCGGATCTCAGAGGGATACTGGTTTAGTCCCTCTGAGCTGGTGATGACCTCCTTGATGCATTTTGAAGACAAGGTCCACCGTAAGGGCCTGGTTCGAGCTGAGAGTCTTCCACTGCTGATGCCGAGACTATTATGCCAGGTCCTCGAGCACTTGGGCTTTCCGGAGGAGCCCCGGATAGAGATGAGGGTTAGGTGCCCTCGTGTCCCGTTTAAGAGTTTGCATGGTGATGTCTGCATATCTTTTATCCTCCAAATACAGGACTCAGGAGGAGGTTCCGGCCCAAAGGCGCAGCATTCTCACAGGAGGTAGTCGTGCTCGAAAGCTTGATGAGAGAGTCCAAAGGCCCGATCGCTCTCTCCCATCTCCTACTCTACCTACTTCACCGGCAGCTCGATACTCGCCCATTATTTACATCACAAAGATTCTGGAGTAATACCATGTTCACCGAGAGATACAGTGTGATGGATGCTATATGTTCATCAAGCGCCTACCCAGCAAAGACAGATCAGGTTGGATCGAGCCGCCACTCTAGAGGACCTGGCTGCCCATGCTCCGGGGCCAGACATGACTCACCCGGGTCTTCCACGTTCCCGTCAAATGAGATGAGCCTGTAGGGGCCGCTACAAATGTTCTGATATGTTAAGAGAAGAAAGGCCGCTACACTCCACCACCACCACAAAGAAATGAGGTGGTTAGTTTCTTTATGTTTTTGTATAGTTACCAATACCAACTCCATTTACTAATTTTTGTATAAGATTCATGTATTAAATTATAGTAGTGATATTTTGTATGTTTAGCTTTGTTATGCATGTACTAGCCATTTTGGCTATATATCAAAAGCTATACGTTATATATATAGTTTACTTCCACTTTTGCAAAAATCTTTTTGTGTCCCCATTTTGTGTAACTGCTGGTTCTTCAATCAACAATTGAATTGCTTTAATTTGACAATCAATCATGCCTTTAATTGAAAAATTGAAACCTTGCATGTTACCTTAATGCTAGAACAAGTCCATGTTTGAAGTACTTTTGGTCAGGCTTGAAGTTCCAGCGATTATCAACCTCAACATCTCCTTAAGCTAATTCACACACGCACACGATTGTACCACAAATACAAAATTATTTCATTCCTTTCACTACAGATACCGCCCCAGTATGTTGGTAAATCGCATGATAGGTTTGTGTTACCCATATTTGAAGACCAATGTAGTCTTCCCAAAAAGGAAAAGAAAAGAAAAGCAAAAAGAAAAAGAAAAGAAGAAAAGAAAATGTCATGACACTCGCTTCTCAAAACCCGAAAGCACGGTCCGAGGGGGTATACTGGCGAAAAGCTTTCAAGTCCGGCGCCCTAAGCCTTACCGTTGGAAGTCATCGACTTAGTGTTCGCTACACGGGTGAATGGGTAAGGTTTAGCGAATCAGAGGTGCCGGATTCTCGCTTCAGCCCGAGTCCGGTAAAGCCCGTAGAGCTCAGGGTCGTTTATCCTTTCGCTTCGACGCCTCTAAACCTTAATTGGTCAGAGTCATCTGGTGGGACCCTCGCTACACCCGACTTTGGTGAAATCGAGTTTTGAGTATCAGACCCTACAACGTAGTTGAATAAAGAAAGAAGAGGTTTTCCCTATCAGGCGAGTTAACAGCCTGCGCCATGCCAGAGGCTGCGCTGGGGAGAGGAAATAATTTCCTTTGCATTTTACCGCCCACCTCGTTACATTTAGAATCAATAGGAATTTGGTGGAAATTCAGATTGAGAACTATGGATCCGATGTTGACCTAAAACTTTTCTTATATGGTTTCGCTCTCTCATGCCAGTTTTCAAACTCGTATCAATTCTTCATTTTAAAGGTAATGCTTATTTGTATATACACCTTTTTGAACCATAAACTTTTTGAGAAAATCACTGCATACATGTCCTTATTGTTTCAGCATTGCTAAGGGACTAGCAACGCGTCGGTTGGGGGGTGTGATTAGTGCCCAAAAAGTGATATTTTGAGCCCTATTTGAGATAGGTTTTGAGTGCTTTTTGCGCACTAATCGTATCAATTGAGCCAATTGAGGTGTTCAGGTCCACTTAGTATCACTTATGCCATTTCGAGGTTATTTTTGGTTATTTTGCAGGTTTTTGCATACCTTGGGAGTTCACATGAAGAGAAAGAGCCAATGAAGATTGAAACTATTTTTCAGCCATCACAAATACCAAGATGCACAAAGAAACGAAGGCAAAATAATGAAAAAGTGATAGAAGGGTGTAGTAGGCAAAGCAAGAAGAAATTTGTGCAACCCGCAGGCCTTTTAAGGTTATGAATGTGGGGAGCCACGGATTAAGTAAAATTTCGCACCATAGCTAAAATTCCTCAAGTAATCCTAAGAATTGGGAAAATTTCATGCAGGCTATTAAATTTCACTACATAGCTAAAATCACTTGCCTAGCTTAAATTTCATTTTCGCTATCTCTCACAAATTTCGCTATGCTAGCAAAATTTCGCTAGCTAGCAAAATTCACTGTACATATTGAAAATTTGTGATTTCGCTATCTCTGTGCAATTTTGCTAGGCTAGCGAAATTTCACTAGGCTAGCGAAATTTTCGCTATCCTAGCTTAAATCTCTTTCCCGCATAGCGAAATTCCCGCCTCATTAATTTTGTAATTAATGCCAAACGACCTCGTTTGGTGTATTACCTCCTTGTCCCTTGTATGAGCCAATATTTTAGGCTTTCTTTTATTTTCACACTTTGGGTGGCCTATATAAACCCCTATGGTTTTCAGAACTCCTAAGCAATCTTTTTCGCACATTTTCATTTTAAGTAAATATCTCCCGCAAATTTTCATTTGAGGTTTTGTTTTTCTTCTCTCCTCTTTCTCCTCATTTTCTAGGCTACCAAACAACCCTCTTGAGGATGACAACTCAAGAGATGCTTAGCTGCTTCCCAAATTTCTAGCCATAAGGTAGCTAGCTTGGTCATAAGGCCACAGTTGTCCCCTATAGCTCTAAATGCCACAGCACCGTATTTATGGCCCACCTCCAAACCAGGTCTAACATCACGAATGTCAAAGCATTTCTTGGCCTAAATACTTACCATAAAGCTTTAGGGTACAAAGGTATACTTATTGTTAGACGCACTATTATTCTTAGATGGTCTCACGAGCCACCGAAAATGAGGTCGAAAGTACTGTGGCTTTGAACTAAAAGGGGCCATGGATGACAAGCTGCTGGGCCCGTGCTGACTCAATATGGGTTTTTAGGTTAGGCTTTATAGTTAAACAAAGATCCGGGTTATGGCTTGGACTATAGGTTGCTTGCCATAATGCGAGGATATAACCCGAGGACAATTTGCTCGCCCATGCGTTATCAAGCCAGTAAACCCAAACCTTCAAAGCACATTTCACACTTCATTTTCGCTATTACAGCTTATTCGGGGCAACTAAACAACTCCTAATCGCTTAAAAACAAAATTCCAAAAATCCAAACTAAAGCTTTTCTCACCATTTTCAACACTGGGCGCGAGTCATCTATAGATGGAAACTCATCCCCGGTTCCAATTTAGACCACTATGTCACAGAGTTTGACTACAAATAAGAGGAGGAACATAGGAAACAAATTTTACATTCCGCCACCCTACCGTGGCACCTAATCACCCCTGGTGCCCAGGTGTGGCAGGTAGGCAGGAAGCCCATTGGTCGCACCTGGCATGGCACCTAGCTTATATCTCTTAGTCACTCCACCGACTAAGAAGGAGAAGTATGAGAAGTGATGAGTCTTCAACTCATATATTTTTAATCCATTTTTCTGGCTTGTTTTCAATATTTTCTGGAAGGTTTTAATGCCAAATATGGAGTATTACAAATCTAGTGTTTTGTGTGTATTAATTCAAAAAATGAGAGATTTCCAACAAGAAAGAAGAGAGAAAACAAAGAATTACGGGAAGCAGATTCATGTTATGATCGAATTTGTGTGTCGCGACAAACTTCCAAGTAATTACCAAAGAATTGTATTTCAACAATATTTCCTGTGTCTAACAAACATTTTTGATTGTTAATAATTATTTGTGGTCGTGATGTAATATTGCAGGTCGTGGACAGAGAATGGAAAACATATGCTATCACTTAAACAAAATAGTTTTGTGTGTTACTTAATGATAATGTCGAATCGAAGGTATGAGAAGATTCACACAACGTAACCATCTTCTGTCATGACACTAACTTCTACAACATGGAAAAGTTTGTTGAGACAGAAAAGATGCTGAAGAAGAAGTTTAGGTCACGACAAGAAAACTAGGCCGCGACAAAGGGTGCTTAATGGATGAACTGACCTAGTTGCAACAAGGAGAGTCAATGTTGCTATATACTTCAAGCTTAAAAGGTGTTTTGATTGTCGCGACAGAGATCTTCAGGTCACGACATAGGAATGTCGAACAGAGAAACGAGAGTCGCGACACAACTTCTGGGGTTTGACAGAAGTTTCAAACACTAATAGAAGAAGTCATGTCACATTATGCAAATAAAATGGGTCGCGATAACACAAGTCACCGAATACGTAAAAGGCTTGTCGCGACAGTAGAAAACGTGGTCGCCACACCAAGACAAAGCAAAGGTAGATGCAAGTTATGTCACGAATTAAAACTAAGTCGCGACAAGAAAATATGTCGATGTAAATTGTTGTCATGACATAATATATTGAAGCTGCGACACAAAAACATCCCCAACACAGTCTAGGTCACAACATAAAAAATAAAGTCACATATGAAACAGTTAAGTGTATGCATAAAACTTGATCGCCATATACTTTTAAGTCACGCCACTAAGATGACAATAATATTGAAGACATGCCGCAACAAGAACCGTAAAAGAAATGTTAAGGCGATAAGAAAAGTCAGGTCGCGACAATTCAATTTGAAGAAGCAAATGTAAAGATCACCGTCAACATGAAAACTTTGGTCGCGACACCAACTTGCAGAAGTTGCACTGAAACTGTGTTGTGACATAGGTATCGATGTTGCAACATACATGTTTGAAGAATGAAATGTATTGTTGCGACAGCGAAACACCGTCGCGATTGCAGTTATCATGCACAGCAGCGAAAAGTCGCAACTAAAAAAAAATGTTGTCGCAACTCAAGCAAGAATGAGCACAAGATTCTCTGAATGCGATGTCACCGCTTGCTACAACAAAACTCCAGAACAGTACCCAAAACTCGTCGCGACACAACTTTGAGGCCTCAACCGAGAAGACAACCCGCCTAAAATTTAGATTTATAAAAAGAAGTATCAAGTTAGTGGCCCAAACTTTGCAGCTCTATAAATAGAAACGACTATGGAAAGCGAGGCGCTCATTCAAAGAACGATAAACCGCATTACCTAGAGCCGAGGACTCTTTGTATTATATTTTTCTTTTTTCTTTTTCTTTATTTTTATTTTTCCGTTTTTTCATTTTCAGATTACAAGTATCGATTTGATTTGTTAATGGATCCAAATGCGAATTTGTTCAGAAGTTTTGAAGTTGATATTTAATGTTGAAATTCATTTACGACACGCTTGAATGCAATGAACTCCGCACAAACGCCGAAATCGCTTTCAATTGATTGCACTTACGCTGAATTTTCCCTGACAAGATTTCAATGTATGTCAGAACTGGCGAGAACACAACTTCCACCGGGAAATATCCGATGTTATTATGGTCTTTCTGCAAAATGAGAAGAAATTTCATGAGTTAAATTTTCTTGAGTTTATTTGAATGGTGTTGTTCTTGATATTCATTGTTCTAATTTAGTAGCTTATACCCATGAAAGGACTATCAGCTCAGCCTCCGATTTCTTGTGAGGCCCTCCGAGTGACATACGTAGATGGAGATTCTTGAGAGCTTAGACCAATTACTTGGGGTATGGTGTTAGACCATATTGATGAACTAATGAGCTCTAAAGGTTACTAAGATAAATCCTCTCAATTTGTCATATTTTAGAATAGGTTGAGGATATACTAATTTAATCAATTGTGAGATCTCTCCTTGGTCTAGAAGAATGATCTTTATCCCGTGTTAGCACATGAGAGATCTAATCACAAGGAAAGAGCAACTCTTTTCTGATCTTAAGGATGAGACACGCCTAAGGCAAAGACATTAGAAGCACCCTGCCTTCGAAGCAAGAAATATGCAAATACAAGAAATGGGTATCAAAGTATCGAAAAGAAAAATACCTGTATCTTAAGGTAGGAAATTTTACTACAAGTAATGATTAGAACTGCTTTAGGAATGAACATGAACCTCTCACTGAAAAGTATGGATGAGAGGAATCCAAACTATACTATCTTGCCTCTTGACACCCTGCAGATTCTAACTCAAAGGGAAAAAATAGAATGAGATTAGGATGCGTGAATCGACAATTTACAAAGAAGAATCTCAAGTTGTTTATTTCCCCCCAAAGAAAGATCCGGTTTAGTCCAAAGGTACATTTAGGATTTAACTTTTTCCCTATATATCAAATATAGGACTCTAGTAATTTAAATTCATATTATGTTACTAAATTTTTATCTAAACTAGACGTTCAAATTGTGTAGAACTTGAGTAGTTAGGGTAGTTGAAGTTTAAATTCCTTTCAATCTTTGTGGGATCGATATAGGGACTTATAGGTTTACTTTATTACTTGAACGACCTGTGCACTTGCAGTTTTTAAGACCAAAGTAACTTTCCAATTGAGCTGAAGGGATGCAAAATTATTCTTCTTATGAGCATTCAATGCATCTTATGGTCTGATCAAGTTTTTGATGCCTTTACCTGAGATTAATTTTTAGTTTTCTAGTAATGGTTTCAATAATTTGAATATGCACATCAAATTTTGGTCAACAAGTTTTTAGCGCCGTTGTCGGGGATTAGGTAATAGTCATTTGAAAAGAACAAACGAGAAGAAATTAAGAAACCTAATTAATGGATAAGATAAAATAAAATAATGAAATAGAAGCATTGTACTTGGGTT
Source organism: Tetrastigma voinierianum (assembly GCA_016808115.1). Lineage (NCBI taxonomy): Eukaryota > Viridiplantae > Streptophyta > Magnoliopsida > Vitales > Vitaceae > Tetrastigma > Tetrastigma voinierianum. The sequence goes on along the minus strand of JAEQBH010007979.1, from coordinate 129,937 downwards.
GCCTCCCAAGAAGCGCTTATTTTAACGTCTTTAGCTCTACTCGAACTTCTCGTGGTTTAAAGATGGTTGTAGCCTCATCCGTTCCTCCGGCTATCGCACCATTGGTGCCAACTTTCAGAGCACTACTCTCATCATCCTCGTCATCATCCATGTTTCTTTTCGCCTTGAAGACATGGAAGGTCACCTCTTCCTCTTGCACTTTCAACTAGAGCCCTAATTTTTAGACATCAATGAGAGCTCTCCTAGTTTCCAAGAATGTCTTCCAAGTATAATTTGGATTTCTTTGTCTTCCTCCATGTCTAGGGCAATGAAATCCACTGGAAATATGAACTTATCCACCTTGACTAAAACATTCTCAATGATGCCTCTCGGGTGCTTGAGGAATCAATCTGCCAATTGTAAAGTCATAATAGTAGGTCTTGCCTCACCTAAGCTAATCTTTCTAAAGATGGATAGGCATCAAGCTACAGCAAGCCTGGATCACATGAATTCCTCTCAATGAGAACATTCCTATAGAGTTATTGGAATATTGAAGCCTTGATCTCTAGTTTTGGAGGGAGCTTCTTCTTAATGATGGCACTACATTCCTCTGTGAGGGCGACAGTCTCATACTCTCCCAACTTCTTCTTCTTGTCCAATAGCTTTTTCATAAACTTAACATAGCTTGAATATTCAAAGCATCAAGGCAGGATGCTATGAAGCTTTTTTGAAGATGTCAAGAACTTTGCAAATTACTGATTAAGTTTGCTCCCTTTCAACCTCTATTTTAATGGAATGACTGGTGTGGACTCCCTTGAAGGTGATATGGCCTCCTTAGCCTTTTGCTCTAGCTTATGTGACTCTTTTGTGGAGTTTGTAGCCTTGTCTTCCTTTACAAACTCTTTTCTTTCTTTATTATCTACAACACCTCTCTTCGGCTCTTCAATCACTTTGCCACTTCTCATAATTATGGCATTCCACTACTCTTTTCCTTCCCTCCAAAGAGTTGAACTTGAAAGTAGTACTTCACGCTTGCCTCCCAAGAGTAATGTTAACCGCTAACATGTGTGTCTAAACTTCTAATCTAAAGTAGTTGATTTTGTAAGTTAGTTTTTGTTTCATTCATAAAATGAGCATGTGTGTTGGCGAGATGAACCTGCAAAATGAACCTATAAACTAGCTAGTTAAGCCATGGCTTCCTCAAAATTTGTCCTCTTTTTTGGTGGATGCTTGCTCTACTCTGGGTGGAGGTGTTGGCTAATTGTTCTTCTATGAGAAGTTTGGGTCACTCCTCTATCCTGGATTGTAGTGAGGTGCATATGGATTATTCTGCTGTCAGTTGAAGTTGCCCACATATTGTGCTTGCTCTATAGTTGTTGGTGCAAAAGGATTGCCAATCTAGCATTTTGAACTGCGGTGTGCACCATTGCAGAAGTCATAACTAGGAGGTGGGTGTGCCTGCACTACATTAATTACCATCTGATTCTTCTACATCTACTAGGTCAACAAGGTTACTTAGGCAGTCAGCTTAGTGATAGCATCTACTTCATGGATCCTGGCAACCTTCTTTAGTGGTTGCAATCTATTATTTGGCCACAGGCAATTATTGTTGACCATATCTTCAAGAAACTCATATGCCTCATCCTCATTCTTCTTCATTAAATCCCCTTCAAGCCGATGGTACAATCAAGGTCCGAGAAAAGCAATGAATCCTCAGGAAGCTACGAGCCTACACATCCACTTCCCATGATAGGGGCACTTCCTCAAGAGTTCTTTATATCTTTCCTAAGCCATATGCATAGGCTCGCCCTCACACTATGCAAAACTGTGTTACTCCATGCGTAGTTGAGCAGTCTTGGCCAATGGGAAAAACTTAGTGTGGAATGCCAAACCGGCCCACCCGAAGTTGTTATGGAATTAGGTGGTTGTTGGTGCAGCCAATCATTCACCCTATCCCTCAATAAGAATGGGAAAAAGCAGAGTCAAATAGCCTCATCAAGGACTCCATTGTACTTCAAAGTATCACAAACCTCTAAGAAGTTAGAGATGTGGGTGTTCGTGTCCTTGCTTGGTAGCCCAATGAAATGAATATTCTACACCAAGTGTAGAGTGATCAACTTCAGCTAAAAGTTGTTTGCCTATATAGCCGGTCTTCGGATTGCCAACTGAATTCCAAAGGGCAACACTCCATAGTCTCTCAAAGCGAGGAGCGAATTGTCGACCTAAGGATTGCTGTTGACGTGCTACACAACATTCTTAACCTCTTCCGGATTATTTGTAGCCATGGTGTCTTGATCTGTTTGAATTCTCTTAACTCTTCTAGCTCTCCAAAGTATGCGCTTTGGTTTTGGATTGTATGTAAATAGCTCGCCAGTTGTTCTTTACATAAAACGACTAAGAATAACCCGGGAAGACTAAATAAACCAAATTTAGAAACTCAAATAAAACAATTAAAAGTGAAAATCAATAAAGAATCTAGAACTAAGAAAGCAAATAAACTAAACTATATCCAAAGCAAGACAAGGTTATTTCAATCAATATCAATAGAACTATGTATTTTCCCAACAACGACACCAAAACATTGTTGTTGTTATTTTCTACGCGCAAGGGCATGTGTCGCTCACAAGTAATAAAGTGTAAGTAGAGTGTCGAACCCCAAGGACTATGTCTAACTATTACTAACCTAATTTAACCCTAGTTATGTTTGGATAATGATTGAGAATTGGATTGTTGCTAACCTAATTATCAAATGGTCAATTATAGAAAAAATCTAGGGTTTCTGATTCAATCTAAATCAGATTTCCAAGGTTTGAAAAATTAGGATATATCAATGAAATATCATCGATATATCGATATCGGTAACGATTGACATGATATCGTCAACCGACTATCAAGCTTTTGATAATTAAAGGCATTCAAATAATATATATTAGAATGAAATTATCTCTTACTTTGTACATTAATATTATTTTAAAATTACATTTTAAAATTTTCAAAAAATAATATATATTAAAATTATTATGAATTGATAAGATAAAGTATTGATATATTTTTTAATTATAAATTAATAACAATAAAATATAAAAATAACAATAATTTATTTTTAATGGATAAATCCAATAATATATATTTAAATTTTTAAGATTACAATTATATAAAATTTTTTAAAAAAATAACCTTTTAAATAAAACATTAATTATAATCATTTTGTTAATGGCTAAATTCTATTAATATATATTTAAATTTTAATATTATAATTATTTTCATGATAATTTTTTAATATATAAGCATTATCTTATCAATTTTTAAAGTGCTTTTGAGAAAATAAAAATATTTTAAACTTTTCAAAGTATTTTCATAATTTGTAAATTTCTCGTTTATATGTATTTATTTAAATATCCATAGATATATCTATGTTATATCCGTAAAATCCAAGTACCGATATATCCATCAAAATCAGTATTTTTATCCTTGATCAATCCTAATGAGTAAAGTCTAATTTGATCAATTGACAACAAATTCATATATTGAAGGCAGGTTAAACCTACTTTATTATTAATCTCTCTTGAGCATCAAAGAAATATTCACAAGATTAGGATTTATCCATACGCAACCGAGCCCTAATTCTATATAACAGTCAGAATAGTTACCCTTTAAGCCACATGCAAGTCATCACAAGTCATTTCATTCATGGTCCCATTCACCCATCTCTTCTCAATCTCAGGATGAATGATAAAGGGTGCGTTTGGGAGAGCTTACTTATAACTTATTTGAGTTTATCTTCTCATATAAGTGCTTGTGATAAAAAAAAAATATAGGCATTTGGAAGAGCTTATAAAATAACTTATGACCCCTATAAGCCTAATTTAAGCTTATTTGATAAGCTTCATGAAGAAACTTATAAAAAAATATTTATATGGAACCTAAAATCGATCACCTAATAACAAAATTGTCCTTTTGATAAATTGTGTAAAAAAATAAGACATTTTAAAAAAAAATAAATAAATTCCAAAAAATTATGTAAAACAAGAAATTTTTTGAAAAATATAAAACAAATTCCGAAAATTTATGTAAAAATAGGTAACATTTTTAAAATTTTATGTAAAAATAGGAAAAAATTTGACATGGTAAAAAATAGAAAAAATTGTATTCTTGATAGGAAGAATGATATTGATGATGATTTTCTTAATTTAGAATTTCATGCATGAGTGTTTATTTTGTTTTGGAACTTAGAATTTTTGTGACGATGGGAGATGATGGAAAACACTAGTGATGTTTGATTTTTATGGTTGATGTATTCCTTGTGCATGTATTTCCTTTCCTGGTCAACAAAGGAATCTTTCCACTAATCTATCGATTGTCTTTCCAATTTGAGCATTAATGCGCAATTTTAGCAATCACTAAAAGTGTGAAATTTTCATAATCACTAAGAGTAGTGCAAAATTTTGCATTAACTCTTAAGTAATTCTGAGCAGGTCGAGTAAGTGTATTTGCATTGCGAGATTTTGAAATCACCATGAAGGCTCTCAGGAAATCCACGGTATAATTGCATTGTGAAATTTCTGTCCACCGGGAGCCATTGCAAAATCAACGAGGGATGAATACCTTTGCATAGAGATTTTCGCAATGCTAGAATTATTCTTGAACTAGCTACTAAAATCTCTTTGGATCTTCTCCATGCTTCCAATTTCATTCATGCTCATCTCCAAACTCATTCCCTTTGCTTGATACCTCAGATATGTCATTTGTTTGCCTCCATTATGCTCAAATGTTGCTAATTGGACCTAATTACCTACAAATCACTGTTCGATATATTCATTAGTTCGTGCTTATGAACCAACAAAGTGTTCAATCGGGGTTTGTTGTGATAAGTACTCAAAAGAGCTCAAAATAAGTATATAAAAAGCAGTAATTTGAGGCACATGGTCCTTTTCTAGATTTCTTTAAGAAAATGGAGGCTAGTTGCTATAATGCATTATGTTTGATTCTCGAACTAGTATGGGGTAGTAGAAGGAAGAAACCAAGCATTAATGGATATGATGAGGAGTATCCTTAGAAATTCCAATTTTCCTAAACTTTATGGACTGAGGCACTTAAGACGGTTGTGTATTTATTAAATCGTGTTCCAACTAAGGTTGTCCCAAAGACACTTTTAGAATATATATATATATATATATATATTCCAAATAAAGAAAAAGGTTTTCGGTAGAATTTTTTAAGTATAGTGACTTCGCATTTTAGTTAGAAAGGATAAATATTCCAATATTTGGTTAAAACCTCAAAGGAGATGAATAATTATTCCTAAATACAAAACTAAGTTACAATAATTATCCCTCAAAGTTAGAGGAGTCCAGGTCGGGCAGCTCAGTTTTGCTGTCTCCGGCCATTAAAAGGCGTGTCAATATCAATTGCTGTGGCCGGGTTGGGGCGGAGCCGCGATCTAAATGAGCAGGCCACGTTGGGCCTTAGAAAAGGCTTTGCCATCGTGGCCCATATAGCCCATTTAAATAATGATTTGAATTTGTTTTTACTTTTCCTTTATGTATCCTCAACAACTGTAATTGCTGGTTTGAGGCATGAAAAGGCAATTCAATAGCGACATTTTCATATTTCATATCCGATATAACATCCCTCTAACAACGTTATGAGAATCAATAATAACTCTTTACTAATATTTTTTATGTTAAGAAGTAGATAATTCATATGATTGATAGTTGGATAGGTGCCAACCTGGTTGGGATGTACTCAAGCAGTATTGATGCGATTTTATTTTTTAATCTCTAATATTTCATGCAAATTGTGAAATATTGAATAAAAATAGACTGTTTTATATCTCATTTTTGTTGTGCACTTTGATTTATTGAGAAAATATATTCGTTGGACCTAAATAAACGCCGGGTTTATTCGTGAGTTTTACCACATTAAGTGCTTGAGAAGCAAAATGCATTGTAATTGATCATACTCGAGTTTAGATGACTTATCTCTATTATTCATGCATACTTGTTAAAGGCGTGTCTGAGGCTCACATAGGCATAGGTGCATGCGATGCGTGGGGCTGGCGCCTCGCCTGAGCCAAGGTGATGCCCCTTCGACAAGGCGGCAACAAGGCATGAAATGCGCGCTTCAGGCGCGGCTGAATCGACGGGCTATCCCGCCGGCCATTTCCAGGTAAGTATTCTTTAGTCTTTCTCCTCCTCCTCTTCTTCTTCTTCCTTTCTTCTTCATCTTCTTCTCTTCATCTTCTTCTTCCTCTTCTTCTTCTTCTTCCTTTCTTCTTCGTCTTCTTCCTCTTCTTCTTCTTCCTTTCTTCTTCTTTAACCTTGCTTTTCCTTTCTTAACTCTTCTTCTTCTTTTTCATTTCTTAACTACTCCTCTATTGAAGGTGTTGAAATTTTCAAATGCAGCTACTGAGTACACAAATGAGAGGGCCCAAAACAACGTCGTTTTAGTGCGTGCGGGACCAGCTGACTCCCCCAGGCAGGGTCAGTTGACAATCTGGTGACTCACGAGTTCTGTGGATTTAGGTAACTTGATACCACCTTTGTTGTGTCCCATTTATCGGGATCCATATTTCACAAAAATTGGGCAAAGTCTCCTTTGTTCGGGAGAAACCTCTTCGATATCTGACACAGTATAACAATATATCCATGACCCGTCGGGGTCTGATAGAAATGTGTGGCCCATAGGGTTCGTCTGTCCGCCATCCCCGATATCTGATTATATGCAATAGTCCTTAGAGTTTGTGCAACACTCTTATACAAATATATAGATACATGTCAAAACAACTACAAAGCCACAATTCGGCTTTCTTAGTGAGGCCTCTATGGAGGCGTCGTCATAAAGCTTTGTCATGTACTGAAATGTGGTCCACGGCAGGTGAGCAATGCCCGGTGAAAATGAATTCCCTCTGAGGGCTACTCCTTCCCTAAGTGCACATCTTGATGTCATTTCACACATTCAAGTAAAACTTACACATTCTCAAATGTCTACATGCCATGTTTGAGAATGTGACTCACCCAATCCATGTCCCGGAGTCCTCACCGACTCCCTCACACATGCATATGCCAAGTGTGAAAACCGTCATTTATGTTCCATCAATGACCATTTTTCCAAAACAAAAGCGTTTTGTTTTATAAATCAAAATCCATTGGACAAACTTATATATTCACTTGTTTTTACCAAATCCTATGTGTTTTATTGGTATGAATTTAAAAGTCTCCTGCAGACCATCTGTAAACACTTTCTAAACTTTCTGTCTATTTGGATACATATGTCAACAAGAATCTTTTTGGGTTTTTCACTCGAGAGTATATCCTTCTTACTATACGGCACACATATTTTCATTTCCTTTTTTTCTTTTATCTGGCAAGTGAGACTCATTTTGGATGTTGTCCCATTTGCAAACCCACCATCGAACACAAACAGTGTCGATCTACCATGTACTCACGACGCCTACATGAACACGACCGGTGTCTATCTCTGTATGCTCACGACATACCATTGAACACGAGCACGATTAGCCGATCTTTACCATGCATACACCCATGTCATGCGATGTCGATGCATAAATGCAATGCAATGTCATTTGCATGTATCTTATCTTTATTCACAATGAATACCACGTGCATGATTCAAAATCATCTTCCATGCCAAGTCTCATGGATAATAATATTTAATACATATAATTATTCTCATTTTATTTCCATATGTCTAACACATATCTACATTCACAATAAAATAAACATGTTATTCACTTTTCATGCATCTCAAGCATATATCAACACCAAGTATCAATCATACAAGCAATAATAACTTGATACCCTTTATCAATTGTGGCATAAGCAATGCCCACGAAACAATGCACACATCAATTTTTGACAAGAGCAGGAAAACACCCGAAACTATGAGCACCAAATTCCATAACAGACCACAAGATAGTTCTGAACTCGGTTCAGAAAACTAGCCCCCTAACAGTCCTAAAATCTGGACACAAACCATTAAACAACCTAAGTTGTAGCAGTCCGAAAAATGGACCATAACTTGAGCTATAGAGGTCTGATTTGGGTGATTCAAAGCCTAACATCAAGTTCTCAGATAGAGGTACAATTTTCTTGAAGGATACTAGTCCAAATTCTCACTTTTTCCCAACCGAAAATCTGGATAGTAGGTTCGGCCAAAACAAGGTAGCTTGTGGCAGTCTGAAAAATGGACCATAACTTGGGTTATAGAGGTCCAATTTGGGTGATTCAAAAGCCTAACCTCAAGTTCACAACTTCAGCTACAATTATCATGAAAGACACTAGTCCAAATTCCCTCGCCTGGCAGAAAATTAGCCCCAAGCGGACATCATATAGGGTCAAGAAAGCGAGGGGTACTATTCACGCAACCCATTATTTTGAAACAGCCTTAGGAAAAAGCTTCAACTTGACCCTTAAGCCATTAAAGCTCAGCCAAAGCTGACCCTTAGAATGGAAAAGGAAATAAACCAAAGTATGAAGAATCTCTATCTCTTGGAGGCGTGAAGAAACTCGGAGATCCATGGACACTTCTAAACACAAGAAACAACTGATTTCGAACTCCTCATTTGAATCCTTAGAGGAAATCTCATGTTTTAGTACCCACGTGTGCTTGCTCGTCAGTGAATGAACTTTCGTTCTTGGCAGATGGTGAATAGCGAACTCGAAGTAGATCGAAGAGAGAAGTTTGATTTTTCTTTTTAACTTGCCTCCCTCTCTCTCATGACCAGACCAAAAATATGGAGTTTTCTCCCCAAAAAATGATTTTTTTTTACCCCTTTTGTCTAACTCACTTAAGTTGGACATGTGGCCCATGTCGCACCACATGTCCATGACCCGTCCGGGTTCGTTTCTGCCGAAATAATTTATTTTTGTCTCGATTCAAGTTCAATTTATTTTAAATAAACTTAACTTGAATTATTTCCTAACTCCCGAGATTCTCATAAAAATCTCTTCCATGGGAGTCATTAGATGCCCATTACCTCGAAAATCGTGAAAAAATTCGACTGTCCCAAAATTTGACGAAAATTTTCTGGGTAACTAGATTTCGAGAGACGGATCCAAAGGTGAAGTCCGTTTCATCATCCATGATCTAGAAAAATTCTCAGGCTTCCCTAAACCATATCGGCAATTTGACTGTTTTTGCCATTTTTCCCGAGTTTTACAAAAACAACGTTGTTTTGTTCTGATTTAAGTCATTTAAGAAAAATGACGCTGTTTTGATTAGTTCTTTGAGTGAAGAAAAAAAAGCTTTTGATGATGGCTAAAATAGCGTCATTTGGCCACAGAGACACATTTCACAACTCCGAAGCCCTCATTATTTTTGCTCTGTTTCCAATCGAAAAATAAATCCTAGCCCTCGCAATCTCAATATCAACCACATAGAAAAGAATAAAAACCAGAAAAGCAATAACAATAGCCAACAAATTGCTATAAAAATTATCTAAAAATAGGAAACTCTTTAACCTTCAAAATTTTATATGTTTATAATGATTTGATTTAAATTGTAGAAGATATTTGATAATAAATTTTGTTATATTTATATATATTTGAAAAATATATATGAAATATAGGAGTGCTGCCAGATAAAATAAAGCCCACGCCTGGAGCATGCCTTGCGCCTCAAGGGTTCAAGAGGTCTTTGCGCTTTTCTAACAATAGTTCATGTATTTTGTTACTCGATGGTTTTAATTAATGTTTGCACCGAGTGGGAGAATCTAGTGTTTTTTTTAACGTTTAAATATGTGGTGCAAACCATTGTTACTGTCAAATGGGTTACATCAAACATCATTTCAAATACGAAACAACATTTAAAGGCTTTTGATGGAAGAACTTCTATATATAGGTCTCGAGTCCTTTCTTGTTGCTCGCTAGAAATTATCGTTTTCTCGAAATTCCATCATTTTGAAAGAGCAAAGCAAGGAAAAAATAAGACGTGTTTATGTGGCCCTGAGTTTCAAGCAGCAATGGTAGGAAGTGTTTTTTATTTTTATTCATGTTTCATTGGTAAAAACAATGCAACAGGATGGTGATTGCATTCTTACATTTATTAATACTTAAGGCTCTGTATTTTTAAGTGTGACAATTGCTCCATGTCTTGGTATGACAATTTGCTCCAAGTATTTCATCTTTGTCGAAGACTCAAGATTTATTATATGATCCAATTGAAATGATACAACTGCGGAAAGATCTAGGAAACTAAGTTGGATGTAATTAATTTTAAATCAAATTTTTAAAAATTGATTTAATGTTTTAAATCTACTTGAGTTCTCAGAATTGTGAAGACTATAACCTCCATAATATATCTTTATTTTCAGATGCTAACTTCTTTTTTTTCAGAATTTGAATTTAAGTCTTTTACGTGTTTGTATATATCCCATAAATACCATGCTATATGAAACTTGTTGCTAAGTTTTTTATGTGAAAATTATAAAAAAGTGCAATTTTTTTCTGTTACATGACTAAAAGTATCTGTTCTTACATTCAAGTCGAAGAATATTTTCATCGAATTTAGGTATTTAGAGTTCGAATCAAGTTTAATATAAATTTTTGAGAAGTAATACTTAAAAGCAAGGATGGAATATCGGTTTGCAGGATATCTCGGTACCCCAGATTTACGGATATATCGGAGATATATTAGTGGATATTTTATATGAATAATCAGAATATCTTCGGAAATTAACAAAAACCTTTCAAATTTATGGAAATACTTTCGAAAAGGGTGTAAAGAAAATGACATTAATAATCAAATATATGCATTGAAATTACATTACAATAGCTTTTTTAAAAATCAAAATGAAGATCGATGTGGTTCCTATTGCAAGGTGATGGGGATCCATCTTGATAAAGACAATACTCATACCAAGACATGGTGTTCCGATAATATTGATTATAGGATCGAACATGTCATGCATAAATGTCTTGACTTGTATCCACAACTTCTCGATGGATAGGAAATTTGGGGTTCATCAACAAGCTCGTTTCAAATATTAACTAACATTTATTAATATATTATTAATGAAATGTTAATTTATTAATATATGATTACTAAATTAACTAATTTAAAATATGAGGCCTCATATAAGCTATCACAAAGAAAAATTGAGATAAATGAAAGATGGATATGGATAGAGAATTTGTGATCAAATAAGAATAATTTTAGAGGTATTTATAGATTTATTTTTTTGGGTCAAAATAGTTGTTGGATGGTAAAAAAATCTTTGTAATTTAATTATAGCCGTTGGATTTAATTTTTGTACAAATATAACCTTTAGATCTTCTTTAAACTGGTGGGCCGTTGAATCAAGTTAGGATTTCAAATCTGACTATTTGGATATATCGGCAATATATTCTAGATATATCTGATATATCTAGATATTTCTTGAAAAATTAAACTAGCATCGTGTACCACCGAGGAACCGGCGTCGAGAGAAACCTTTGCCACTATAGGCGGGAGTAAATTTCTTACTAGAATTACTTATAGTGGGGCCCCACTTTATAATGGGCTCCTTTTTAAAATAATAAAATATTATATATATTTATAATTTATAATTAATTAAATATAATAAAAAATTTGGTTGTTAACAGCTCTCAAAAAAACTCATGTTAAATGCAATAAAGCTCTCAAAAAGACTCCCACTTTAAATACAATAAAGGAAGTCTCACATGGGTCCCACTTCATTAAATGATATGCTAGAACAAATTGATTTTAATAGTTTAATTATTGATTTTTTATCTAAAAATGCTTGTAGAATAAATTTACAGTAAATTTTTATGTAATGTTGAATATATTTGTTCAATAAAAATTTTATTTTTAACTTATATATATATATATATATATATATATATATATATATATATATATATATATATATATATATATATATATATATATATATATATATATATATATATATATATATATATTTTATAATAACTAAAAAAAGTAGCGGTTTACCACTACGTATTTCTCGATATTTCCACAATATATCGGTCCAAAACCGATATATCGCCGACATTATAGATTTTTTTGCCGATTTTCTCTCAAACGATTATCGATTGCCGATATCATATAGAACATTATCAATATCCGATATATCGGCGATATATAAGATATTTTTATCCCTGCTTAAAATATATCTTCTGGTAGATAAATTTGTGTACTGTACTTTAAATAGTAAATGAGTCTCGACCCAACAATTATTAGGCCTAGGAAATTTTAGTAGAATAAGTAGACAAAAACTCAAGCCAAATTATTGAAAAAACAGTTAAAAAGTACCATAACTCTTATAGAGATGTTATTGAGATCATGTATGTACCCTCTAAACATTTATTCAGCTCAAGCGTACTAATTAACGTACATGATTTACGTTATTTATTTGCATGAAAAAGACCTAGGCAGTTCTTTTGCTCGTCATTTATGATGTAAGAAAGATTCGGGGGTAGAGTCTAATTGATGACAGAGACACAAGGGCTTCACAAGTGCAGCTTTTGCAACTCGGAGGGCACACACGTTTGCAGTTAGCATCTGTTTCGCATGGAGGCATCATCGTTTGGGCTTGCAATGTTGAACCTGAAAGAACAGCCAGTTTTTGTTATGTTAAACAACGGTTTCTCCAGGTTTGGTATGAATATCATGCTTTATATCGTACAGAGTTTATTATAAACTTTCAAATACACAAATAATGTGACGCCCCATTTCTCGGAGGTCCCGTTGACCATCGACAACCTGCGGAAAACCTTTAAGTCTCATATCATGAAACCCATACGTGAATAAAAATGGCTACATTGGCCTACACATCATACTCACCAAAATATATCCAACCAACTATATTACAATGGTTCAAGAGTTAATTTCACTCTTAATACAAACATATATTAAAATTAAGAATTCTAATACATGTTATACAAAAATATCAAAGTCACAATCCGGCTTTCTTTCTGCAAGCGGCTCTAGTGAGCCAAGTTCCGGCACTCCCTCGTACTCTAAAATAATATTCCCCTCAACAAAAGTGAGCAATGCCCAGTAGTGATAATCTTCTACATGGGTTACTCCCCACCTAAGTGCACAGGTAATGGCAACCAAACACATTAAAGCAATGCATGATCCTACTTGAATGTCTACATGCCCAATCTCATGTCTCGAGTCCTCACCGACTCCTTCACACATGCCTAAGCCATGTATGAAAATCATTTCTTTTCCAAACAAAATATTTGTTTTAATTGAGGACAACCCTCCGATATAATACGTTGGACAATCCTCCGAGGTGAACTCATTGCAACTCTCCGAAACACCCATGGCCCTCCGAATGGAATTTGTTGGACAATTTTCCCAACACAATTCTTCTGGACATCCTTCCCGATAAAATTATTATTTTTAATAATTTTACAAAAGAATTCATCAAGCTTTGGACAACCCTCCGATTTAATTGTCAGTGCACTCACACTCTACCATTCTAGGTGCCCTGGGCCAGATATGAAATGCATTATGTCATTTCCAACAATTCATGTTAATATATTTCAAACATGCATATACTAACAAAATTTAACTCACAACATCATATTATTCAATTCATAGCAATAACACCAAAATTAGCTCACATGGGCTAATAACCAATTCAAGCAATTCATTTTGAATCACCCAAGCAACACACAAATCACACATAAATCACGTGAACAGTAAAACCCTAGGTCTCGACACTGTTCACGGCCACACTAGGGATTTTCTTCACTCGGTTCAAATATTTTGAGAAACACGGCCATCCAGGCCTTAACAAATCCCCATCCATTAAAATGGCTCTTAGCCAAAGAATAAATCAAGTAGGAGAAGACCCCTACCTCCCGGAGTTGTCGAAACTCTACAAAATCGGTGTCCATGCGTAGCCCTTGCAGCATAGATCAACTTCTCCTCTTGCTCCAACGAGAACCGACGGTCTGAACGCCGGGAAATCTAGAGATAAGTTGGAATTTCTCTCTCTAAAACTTTTTTCTCCCCCCTTCACTACACGTTCCAGCAAAATGGAGAAGAAGATGATGTCTTTATTTTTTTTCTTTTCAATTAATTCCCTTTTTATCCCTTAGTTTGACTTTTAAGGGCTCTTTGACACTTGCTTAATGCAAGCCATTTATCTCTATCCTCTCACTAATCATGCAACATGTGTCACATGGTTACATGTAGTAGGTGACCCTTATCACATCACATGCCTCTCACAAGCTGTCATATGACACCCCGACACTAAGGCTCGAAAAACGCTGGAATTCCGATCGTTTTCGAATTCAACTAAATTCAACCGTGGGTAGCTAGATTTCATGACATTCCAACGGTGTCTGCTTCATCATTCGAGATCAAGAAAATTTTCAGATTTTGACCGAAATTACCATTTTACTCCTTTTTCGTAAAAATTAGAATTTTCTGGTTTTACATTCTCCTCTCTCTTTAAAAGAATTTCGTCCCAAAATTCGCAGACATTAATCACAACAAATCACATGCATATGCAACGTGCACTATGCCATGCATGTAAACTAGTCATTTAAGTATTAAACCACTAAACCACGTACCTTCATTCCTAAACAAGAAGGGATAGGTGGCTCGCATCATGTCCTCGTGCTCCCACGTTGACTCCTCCACTCCACGGTGCTACCATAGCACTTTCACTAGCCTCACGGCCTTACGTCGCAAAACCTGATCCCGGCTATCCATAATGCAAATTGGTCCCTCCTCGAAGGTCCGATCGACGCTAACTCAATCTCCTCGACGATAGCTTCCCTCACTTTGCTCTAACCCGACCACTCCTCCCCAGGCATCACCTTCAAGAAGACGTGATCTCCAACCTCGAACTCTATGGTCGGCGCCGCACATCCGCATAGCCTTCGCTACCAGCCGTGAGAAGACGCTGGCTATATCAAGCACACCTTCGGGAGGTGTCTCTAATCGATCAGACCAAAGTGATGGAGCCTTCCTCCCCACCTAGGTCCAACATATCGGTGATCTGCATGGCCTCCCATACAATGCCTCATATGGTGTCATCTATGTACTCGCTTGATAACTGTTGTTGTAGGCGAATTCCACTAAGGGCAAGTTCTCTTCCCAGCTACCCTTATGATCTAGGACGCATGCTCAGCATGTCCTCTAACACCTGGGTGATGGTCCCCATGACCCGACCATCCGTCTGCGGTGGAAAGTCAGACTCATACATCAGGTGCCCATAGCCTCTTGGAAGCTTTCCGTATGCAGTAAACCTTGGGTCTCTATCCGACACTATGGATACTGGTACTTCATGTAGCCGGACGATCTCTCGAATATACAACTGGCAGAATTCCTCCAACTTGAAGGTCATCCGCACGGCTAGGAAATATGCCAACTTCGTGAGCCGGTTTACTATCACCCACACCGCGTCATACCTCCGCGGCGTCCGTAGCAAGTAGGTCACAAAATCCATCATGACGTGCTCCAACTTCCACTCAGCCACCCCCAATGGCTGAAGTAGCCCTGCTAGCCGGCACTCGCTTTAACTTGCCGACACACGTGAGACATCGTCAACAAAGTCCCCACTGCCTATATTCATCCCGCCCAATAGGTACCGTGACGTAAGATCCCGGAGCATCTCGTGCTTACCTCGGATGCACTAAGAAATCGAGAGTAGTGAGTCTCCCGATGAGATCTCCTCTTCAAATCGATCAACTGGGGAACCACTACCCGTCCTCCATACCGAAGACCACCATCTGCGTGGATGGTCCGCACCACACTGTGACCTTACTATACCCTGGCCCCCGATGGACACTCATCTCAGCTCCCGTCCTGGGGACTCCGATCACTCGTCATGAGGATTGTGGGAAGCTACTAAACTCGCACGTACCTCTCGAGCCCGTCGCTGTAAATGTAGCCCAAACTGTCCCACAGTCTCGAGCATCCGCCATTCCTAGGAAGCTATACTAACCAATGCTCCTCGTGACTTCCGATTGAGTGCATCAGCCACCACATTTGCCTTACCATAATTGTAATGCAAAGTGAAGTCATAATCCTCTAGGAACTCCATCCATCCGCTGCTTGCCCTCATATCAGGTCCCTACCGCTTTGAAAATATGTCAGACTTCGTGTCCGGAGTACATCTCGAACTGCTCGCCATATAAATAGTGGCGCCAAATCTTCAAGGCGAAGACTATGGGCCGCCTACTCCATATCGTGCGTGGGGTAATTCTGCTCATGATTCTTCAACTGACGGGAACCATAAGCTACCACTCTCTCGAACTGCATCAAAACCCATCCCAATCCGGCTTTCGAGGCATCACAATACACTGTGGTACCCAAATTCCCTATCCCGACTACTCATAGGAGATGAAGTAAGCCTCCTCTTCAACTCCCGGGAATGCCTCCTCGTGATCGGTCATCCTTAATCAAACTCTGACTCTCCTCTCCTGTCAATCTCATCATAGGTGCCGCGAATCGGAGAAATCCTCAATGAATCTCATGCAAAGATTCCGCCAATCTCAAGAAACTACGATCTCGCGACCCACTTCGCCAACTCATCACGGCCTGACCTTCTTGGGGTCCATCGACACGCCCCGATAGCCGACACCACGTGTCCCAAAAATCTCACCTCAATAAGGTAAACTATGACTTACCGAACTTCGCGTGACAAACGATGGTCTCAACAACTATAAACAATCCTCAAGTGATCCTCATGCCCTCTCCGACTAAGAGCAAAATGTCATCCACGAAGACCACGATAAATCGATCTTAACAGAGCTGGAATACCCCATGCATGAGGTCCATGAACATCATGCATTCGTCAATCCAAAAGGCATCACCGTAAACTCAAAGTGCCCATAACGTGTCCTGAACGCTATTTTAGGGATATATGTCTCCCTAACCCTCAGCTAATGGTAACCAATGCGAAGGTCTATCTTGGAGTAGACTCACGCTCCTCTCAACTGATCAAACAAATCATCAATCCTCGACAATGTGTACCGATTCTTGATCGTAACCTTGTTCAACTGGTTTAATCACACAAATAAGTAATTCCTGGTCTTTCTTCTTCACAAATAGAACCGGAGCACCCCATGGTGAAGTGCTCGGTCTAATGAATCCCTTGTCTAGTAACTCTTGTAGCTAGACCTTGAGCTCCTGCAACTCAACTAGTGTCATCCTATATGGAGTCATAGAGATGAGCGAAGTACCGTGCGCAACCTCGACTGTAAGTCTACAACCCAATAAGGAGGCAATCCTCAGAGTCATACGAAAAACATCCTTATACTCGCAGATCACTCGAGTAGATCTAAGTCCTGGCCTCACTGGTCCTCCGTGGTAAGGCTTGCTAGCCAACCTTCGCCTAACCGGTCCATGACACCCAGACTGCAGACACCGTTTGGGGGCAAAATATCATGCTTGTCCCCCGAAACATAACACGAGTACTGGGCCCCGCATGTGTGCCATAACCCCTCCTACGCTCACAATCAATGAAGACTCTATAAGCTGCCAGCCAATCCATCCCCAGGATGACGTCGAACTCTGACATGTCCATGACCCTCAGGTCCACTGTGAGAAAAATCTCGGAGATCTCTAGCTCATAACCTCGACATATCATCCATATCCTCACCCTAATCCCTAGGGGAGAACTCACATACAAGGGCTCCTTCAAGGCCTCAACCTCTAAGCCCAACTCTATCACAACTGATGCAACAATGAATGAATGCGAAGCACCTGAATCAAATAACACTCTAACCCATAGGTGAGATAGCAAAACGCACCCCCGTATGACTAGTCAGCTTCACGAACTCAATCTGATGTGACAAACAGACACGCCCGAACCCCCGACGCCCCGCCTCTCGTGGGCCTCGGGCCCCTTACCTCGGCCTATGACCTCGGCCTCTTTGGCTCGCTTCAAAGGAGGTGCCCGCAGCCTCCCTAAGACCGATATTACTCCTTCGACCGGCTACTAGGGGGCGGAGGAATAAATTGTATCCGCTCCCGTCCCACCGCCCAATCGATCAGGCTATCCAAAACCCCTCGATCCCCGTCTCTCGGGGCAATCCTCTCCTCATGTTTGGGCTATGCACGGTAGCACACCATCCATTCCTACCGACTAGAAACCCCGATCCTATTCTTGACCTCGATGGCTACGGCTCCGGGAACCTACGTGAACTAGAAGCCTCCTTTCTTTTCTCTCTCTAAACCGGGAGCTAAGATCGACTCTCCTTCCTTTCGCACCGGCACCCAAAGATCCCGAGTGCCTCGTGCATCCTTCTATCTCCTCCTCTCTATGGTCATGGTCTCCCAATCCATAGAGTCCATAAGGTTCCTAGGCTAAGTCCTACAATCCCCGCCCCGAATGGACACCCACCATTCTCAAATCTCCCGACCTCGCCAGTCTCTGTGGGCCACATAATCACAAGAATCGAAATAACCCGTAAACCTGGCCACATACTCAATCACGGTCATAGCCCCCTACTTCAGCTCTAAGAACTCCGGAGCCTTCACATGTCTAGCAGTGTCCGAAAAATACTTGCCCATGAACAGCTCCTAGAACTCTGTCCATGTCATTGCCTCTAGGTCCCTAGAGGTCATCGCCCAGTTCCACCACACTTGGGCCTCGCCTTGCCGAATGCAAATTAGTCCGGGGTCCTAGTCGACGGAGGTAACTTCCATCGCTCCAATATCTTCTCAACCTGCATAAACCAATGGTCTGCCACCATCGGATCTCCTCCCTATGAATATCGGCGACGATGTGCCCCGAACTCAAGGTTACTCTGACCCCAAGCACTGCTGCACTAGCCTGTGCAATGGCAGCAACCACAATCCCTATAGCCTCAATAAAGGCATGTTGATCAAATACTAGTGGTGCTTGGCTAGCACCTCGTGGACGACCTCTATGTCCTCTCCCGCGACTAGCCATCTACACATGTCAAATGGCAAGTTAAGTTTTAGTGAGGTATCTCTAAGGGTGTAAATACAGCTCAAGACACTATTCACACACCGAAAAATTTTCATACATTAAATCATACGCAACAAAAATTTTATTTTATTTTTATTTCATTTTATTTTATTTTATTTTATTTTTTTTGAAAACCCTGAATGTTGTTCATGAATAAAGGATCAGAACAAGGTAATCAGTCAAATCGGTTGAGGCACAAAGTATGCACACTCCAAGGCCTAGGCCGCCGCATGCCGCGCTTCAGCCGCGCCGCACCCCACATGTCAAGCCAGGTCGCGGGGCACCGGGCGCCGTATCGCGGGCCCTCCGGCCGTGTCGCAGCCGCGGTCATGCCAGCCGCGCGACAAGGTCATAGCCCCGCCGCCGACACAAAATTGTATTATGATACAAAGGTCCATGTCTACGTGTCGTAGCGCTCCCGCGTCGTATCATAACCCGTGTCGCACGTTGTTCCGTGACACAAGGACACCTTCCCCTTCGTGATACAAAAATTGTATCGTGATACTAAACCATGCCACACGCGCTACGCGCCATGTCGCGCGCGTTGGGCTGTATCATAGCGTGCTGCGCACTGCGCGCCCCTACGCACCCGCCCGGCCTTGTCGCGCCTGGCCATGCGCGCCCAGGCCATGCTTGTCACGATACAACACATCAGACGCACCCAAAGTCGGGAAAACGGGCAAGAGCCCATCCAAATTCTTCGCACGCTTTTTTTTTTTTTCATTCATTTTTTTCTCTTTATTCCACCTATTGGAATACCACAAAAAAAAAAAAAAAAAAAATTTCATTTTCCAGTAGAACCTCATGAATTTATATATATATATATATATATATATATATATATATATATATATATATATATATATATTTCCTGTTTTACATACTGTAAAACCTCAAAAAAATTTTCCTCAACATTTTTTTTTTTTTGTTTATTTATGGACCATTCTGCCCAAAAATCCTCAAACAAACCTTTTCTCAAACTTAGGGGTTATGTTTTCTCGACCCTAGTGTTCAATATTTTCCTATATGCTATTCACCAAGCATGCAAGCACACAATTCAATCATACATCACAATTAATTCATCAAAATGCACAATGAATGCATGATCTAACTCAAGCTCGCCTGCATTCAGATGTTTAAGCTCGACACTAAGCCGTGAAGTCGGTATCGTGACTAAACTTCATGGATACCCAAACCCGGAGCTCCCTAGGCATTCGTGATACCCAAGCTCGATACAAGCCGTGACGCCCCATTTCCTAGGGCCCCATTGACCACCGGTCACCCGCGGAAACCCCAGATGTCTCCATATCATGAGACCTTACACGTGATAAATGGCCATCGTCTGGCCACATCATACTCACCAAAATATATCCAACCAACTATATTATAATGGTTCAAGAGTTAATTTCACTCTTAATACAAACATATATTAAAATTAAGAGTTCTAATACATGTTATTAAAAATATCAGCCACAATCCCGCTTCTTAAAAGCGGCCTCCGGTGAGCTACCATCTTCCCGAACACTTCAGACTGAAATAATGTTCTCGATTGCATGAGAACGCCCGCGAAAGGGATAATCTCCTACATGGGTTACTCCCCACCTAAGTGCACATGTAATGGCAACCAAACACATTCAAGCAATGCATGATCCTACTTGAATATCTACATGCCTAACCCCATGTCTTGAGTCATCACCGACTCCTTCACACATGCTTAAACCATGTATGAAAATCATTTCTTTTCCAAACAAAATATTTGTTTTGATTGAGGACAACCCTCCGATATAATACGTTGGGCAATCCTCCGAGGTGAACTTGTTGGGTAACTCTCTGAAACAATTCATAGGCCCCTCCGACGTGAATTGTTGGACAATTTTCCCAACACAATTCTTCGAACAACTTTCCGATAAAATTATTATTTTTAATAATTTTACAAAAGAATTAATAGTTGGGACAACCCTCCGATTTTAATTGTCATGCACTCACACCTACCATTCTAAGGTGCCCCGGTGCATATGGAATGAATTATGTCATTTCCAACAATTCATGTTAATATATTTCACACATGCATATACTAACAAAATTTAACTCACAACATCATGTTATTCAATTCATAAAGAATACTACTAAAATTAGCTCACATCAAGCACAACTAATTAAAGCAAATTCATTTTGAATCACCCGAGCAACACACAAATCACACATAAATCACGTGGAACAAGAAAACCCTAGGTCTCGACACCGGCTCACTCGCCACACTAGACTTTCACCGGTCCAAATATTTTGAGGCCGAAAACACGACCATCCAGGCCTTAACAAATCCCCATCCATTAAAATGGCTCTTCGCCAAAGAATAAATCAAGTAGGAGAAGACCCCTACCTCTCGGAGTTGTCAAAACTCTACAAACTCCTCTTGCTCCGACGAGAACCGACGGTCCGAACGCCGGGAAATCTAGAGAGAAGTTGGACTTTCTCTCTCTAAAATTGTTTTCCCCTTCACCGTGACACTCCAAAGAAAATGGAGAATAAATATAATGCCTTATTTTTTTTTCTTTCAACACCCTTTTTGGCCCTTAGTTTGACTTTTAAGGGCTCTTTGACACTTGGCTTAATCTAAGCCATTTATCTCTATCCTCTCACTAATCATGTGTGACGCCCCAAAACCGAGGGGTCCGTTGACAACCCGTCAACCCGTGGAATACTCGTGGATGTCGGGTTATCCGACACCACTCATGAAAATCGGGCAGAGTCTCCTTTGTACAGGGAGCTCTACCCAAGGTACAACCTGTCCTAATAATCAATAATGACCACACAGGGTCTATATGATAGTAAAATAATGGCCACTTGGGCCCTTGCATCACTACTCAAACATATAAGCACATGACTATAAAACCATAGTCCATAAGAGTTTAAATTACATCACTCTTATACAAATAAATACAACCCATATATTTACAAAATATATATTAAAGCTTGGTTAATCCGGGCTTTCTTCATATGTGCGGTCCTAAATACGGCCGGGCCGGTCTCGCACTGAACTCCAGACTCCGAAGCGGGGGTCCCACGACCGGCGAGCAAAGCCCAATAGTGATAATCTCCTACAAGGGCTACTCCCCACCTAAGGGCACATGCAATGGTCGCATAATCAAACACATATCCAAGTGCAACATACACATGTCTACCTGAATGTCTACATGCCATGAATGAGACTCGTCTCACCATACCCCATGTACCGACCTCTCGCCAGCTCCATCACTCAATATGTCATTGAGTAATATATCCCGAGTCACTCAATCGACTGCCCTCACATGCATACGCCACCGCGATAATCACACCGGTATTACCAATGACCCAAGTATCGAACATCGCCCGCACGGCAATGCAAGTGTCAATGGGCAACAAATCCCAAGTCAATCCCGACTCATATCACACAACCCGAAGTCTATGTGATAAACATGACCGTGTGTCTTCTTTGGGCAACATATTCGGGTGATACCGCAGGTCTCTTACACCCATACAGAACTATGATATCGCGGGTCTCTTACACCCATACACCTCAAGTTCTCACTGACTCCCTCAAACATGCATTTTGCCATGAATGAAAACCCTTTCCAAACAAAGGTATTTGTTTTTAACCGTGGACAACCCTCCGATATAAATAGTGGACAGACTCCGATAATCTATTTTGTGGACAAACCTCCGATGTATATCAATTGGGCAGACTCCGATGATTGATATTATATGGACAACCCTCCGATGTATATCAATTGGGCAAACTCCGACGATTGATATTATATGGACAACCCTCCGATGTATAATAATCGGGCGCATCTCGACGACTAAGTATTGTGTGGACAACCCTCCCGATGTTGTAGTGGACACAATCTCGATAAATTAACATTGCTGGTCAACCCTCCGAAACGATTCTCTCAAGAAACCACCTCATGCACTCACTCCTATTGTTCTAGGGCGCCTGAAGGCATATGGAATGCAACGAGCCATTTCCATTTCCTTAATCCAAGGCGACCCATTCGGACGTTGGCCCTATTAACCTGTTTCGACAATCCAACACCATACGCAGTTGTTGATCCACAACCGTGATACTTCATCGATTAATACCATCGAACACTTAACATAGTTGTCGATCTCAACTATGCACTCACACCCAATGTTATGCGATGTTTTCTGCAGGCATGTACAATGCAATTATGCCATTGCCTATCATACTCATGCTACATAATATAATGAGAACTATATGTGCATACATACTCATGCATATTTTTCCATGCATCATTTTGACATTCATATTAAGGTTCATACAAATTCCAAATCAAACATACCAATTCAAGCATACATGGATCACAAGTCACTACCAATCTCGGTAATGACACACACGATCCCTGTGCCTAGTGGTGACACACTCATCTAATACTAGCCTCCCCAACGAGCCAAGTAATGGCCTCAATCTTGTACAACTATGTGTCATTTATTTGTCATAATAAATGACACACGAACCACTCAATCATGTTATTCATTTTCTAGTAATAACACAAATGGCCCAAATCTCGGACCCATATAAAAAAGGCCACCTCTTGGTCATTTCACGGTTCATCACAGAATATTGTCCCGAAGACATCAGTCCCGAGAGCAAAACCAACTATGTGTCATTTCACACCACAAAACCCGAAGATATCACAACTGAGCAAAACTGAACCTCAACACAAACCGGACCGCCTGAAAATAGTCTTGAAATTTCCACATGACTGCCTAAACCGCCTCAAAATTCAACTTCAACCGCCCAAAATAGTCCCAAATCAAATGACCGCCCAAAATAGTCCCTAAAATTCTAAAAATTCCTACACTTAGTCCAAAATTTGAGGATTGAAATTTACTACTTCACTACTCTAAGCCAATCCCAAAACCATTAAATAGCCTTTAGGTTAGAAACAACACAAGTAGGAAAATTTTTACCTCATAGAGCTCCACCGAAACTCCAAGATTTTGGTGTCCACGCGTAGCTCTAGTCGCGTAGATCCCTTGCTCTCACTCGATAAAATCTACTACCCGATTTTCGTAAATCTGAGAAAGAAGAAAAGAAAGAAAAAATAAAATAAATCCTCTCTCCAACGCTCTCTCCTCCACGCTCCTCTCCTCGCCCTTTTGATTGATTTTTTTTTCCATTTTTATTATTATTATAATATTATATTATTATTATTATTATTATTATTATTATTATTTTGAAAATAAGGTTCATATTATTTCATTAGGGTCCGTTTTTTACCCCTTTAAAACAATTTATTTCTTTTTAGTTCACTTTATTTTAAATTTATTTCAATTTGGGTCATTTCCCGACTTCCGAGATTTTCGTATTAAATCTGCCCTCACACCGGTGACTTATCACCAAAACGTGAAATATTCGACCGGCCTCAGACCACGTAAACTTTTCGGTCACTGGGATTCATGAGACGAATTTAACGGCGCACTGCTTCTTTCCATCCGAGATTCAGAGAATTTCTTGCCAATTGAAATTACCGTTTACTCATTTTCGTAAAATCTGAATTTTTCCTGTGCTCTTACATTATTCCCCTCTTAACATAATTTCGTCCCTCGAAATTCCACACACATACGCATCACTCACATGCATATGCAACCCTACACAACTCCAAGATCGTTACGGGTATGATAACCCGCCTCAGGTCACAATCACTAACAACCCGATGGGTTGTCAACTCATCCTTGTCAAGAATGACATCAAAACCCGATATGTCTACCACTCGAAGGTCCACCATGAGCAGAATCCCTGAGATCTCTCCGACCACAATCCCGACATATCCGACCAACTCACCCTAGATCCTAGGGGAGAATTTTCCCATACAATGGCTTTTCCAGAGGCCTCAACCTCTAAGCCCAAACCTATCACACAAGATGCAATAATGAAAATGATGCATCAGACAACAAATGTAGGTATGAAAATGTACTCCTCGTGATAACCACCGATCCGCACGCCAACCAGGGTGATAACCCACAGTAGACACGCCCCTAGTCCCTAAGTCTTAGTCTACGCGAGTCGTCTCCTCGACCACCCATAGTCCGCCCTCTCGACTGGTCTTCATGCCGCCGAAGGTGCTTTGTATAACACTCTACGACTAAAACCGGGGTTCTTCACCCATACCGGGGTGCTGAGGAATAACTTGTTCGCGCCGTCCCACCGATAACCCGGGATCGCGCCGGCCCAAAACCCTGGGATCCATACCTCAGTGGGCAATCCCGCTTCATATGTCCAGGCTGATGGCAATAGAAGCATGTCATCGGCCCCGGCTAACCCTATACTTCACTCGGGACAGGTCCCCTGCCTTTTCCAAACTCAAAGAAGACATCCTCCTTCCTTCCCGATCAGCACTCGCATCCTAAATGCCTGCATGGCCCTCCATCTCTCTCTATGGCCAAAGTCAGTTCCTTAATTCATAGAGTCCATGTTCCGTAGGCTGCGCCCACAATCTTGCTCCCTAATGGACAACTCTCGCCCATCTCTCAAATCTCCGACCTCAAGCCATATTTTAGGCCACATAGTCATCACCAAAACGTGCTAACTCAGTGAATCTGGCCACGTACTCCATCACCGCGCCATCGCTCCTCGCCCTCAAATTCTAGGAACCTTGGGCCGTATGTCTAGCGTTGGCCTGAAAAATACTTGCTCATAAAGAGCCAATGAACTCGCCAAGTCATTGCCTCGAACCCAGAGGTCTTAACCTAGTCCCACCACACTGGGACTCACCCTCTTAGCCGGAACGCAGCCTAGCCCGATCTTGGTCAGACGGAGGTAATATCCATAGCTCCAATACATTCTCAATCTACCGAATCCAATGGTCTCGCCACTACTCCGATCCCTCCCCCAACATCGGAGGATGATGACTGAATCTCGGTGAGGTTACTCGGACTTCCCTAACTACTAGCTGCACTAGCCTATGCAATGGCAGCAGCTACAACCCTAACAGCCTTAGCAAAGGCCTGCTGGTCAAATATTGGTGGTGCTTGGCTAGCACCTCGTGGACGACCTCTACGTCCTCGGCCTCAACTTGCCATCTACATATGTCAAATGGCAACAAACTTTATTTAATCTCATTTCAGTCGAACTAGTAATGCACATGCCAATTACTAAAATACTTAACAACCATGAACTGGACCTGTCTATCACCCAAGCGGTGCTATCACAACCAATTCTCATTTTATTTCAATAAAAACTAATACTTTCTCAGTTCATTTCATTTTCCAAATCTCCTAAGGCTATAGTCTTAACCTTAGCATTCCACTTCTTCCTATATACACATGTCATGTGTGACGCCCCCCAAACCCGTGGGTGTCCGTTGATCAGCTCAATAACCCTGGAAAAATCTATACATCTCAGATCGCGAGACTCACATAATTCGAGTAAAATGGTCTGGCCCATAAACCAATACTATTAAAAATATTCAACTAATCTATCTCCAATAGTCTAAGAGTTATACATTACTTTAATACAAATACATATTAACATTTTACAATTCTAATACATATTATCCAAAACTATCAAAGCCACAACCCGCTTTCTTCAAAATTGGCCTCTAAGATGAGCCGCCTTCTCAACACCCCCGTGACCTGAAAAAATATTCCCTCGACAGGGTGAGATATCGCCCAGTAGTGGAATCACCCTAAATGGGTTACTCCCCACCTAAGTGCATATGAAATGCTCCAATGTAAATACACACTCAAATAAATTGGTGATCCTACTTGAATGTCTAAATGCCCGTTCCCATGTCTCGAGTCCTCACCGACTCCCTCACACTTGCCTAAGCCATGTATGAGAAAAACATCATTTTCAAAACAAAACTTGTTGTTCTTGAAAATACACTACCGAGTTTCAGTAAAAATATGGGACTACCCTCCGAGGAGAATGTGTTGGACAACTTCCCGTAACAGTCATGGTCCTCATCCGAAATGATCTGTTGGATGTACCTCCCAACCCTATTCTCCCAAAATCATCCCGTGAAATTCCTCAACCACGCTCGTTTCAGACCTACGTCACGCACCACACCTAATTTCTAGGTTACCCACATATGAAATGCATTATGACATTTCAATCATTTTTATACTCACATATCAAATATGTCTATATTCTCAAATTTACATTCACACCACATGTAATTCAATCTGGATCAAACAATACCCAAATTAACTCACTTGAGCAAATCACAATTTCATCTCCAATGGCCTATACTCACAATTATATTCCATATAATTGAGCAAATCACAATTTCATCTCTAATGGCCTATGCACACAATTATATTCCATATAATTGAGCAAATCATGTTAACACATCAAGCTTATGCATTAACCTATCTATTTCCACTCAACTCAAGCCATTCATTTCATACACACAACATATGGACGCTGTCCATCTACTTCAAACCCAGACTGCTTAACAAATCCCAACAGAGCAAGTGGGCTGTCCGTGGGCAGCCCACTCATCAAACATTTGTTCCACTTTTTGAAACCGATTTCCATGGCCATTTCCGGCCTCATACACACCAAAACATAATTTATTGCATAAATTATGTCACAAACACCCAAATCAGTCCCTACACTATCACGGACAGTCAAAATGGGTTCCTAAAATTTCCACACTTCGGTTCCAAGATTTGGGACCGATCAAACCCGCCACCTCACTACCTTCCCAAACCAACACAAGCACTCACAAACACTTAAACAAAGGGTAAAACAAGTAGGATAAAAACCCCAACCTCAAGGAGTCGGTCGAACCCAAGAAAACCGGTGCCCACGCCGCCGCCCCTCGCCTAAGAAACGACTCCCTTTCCTTCTACCCGAAAATCCGATGGTCCCATCGGCCGGATCTTGAGAGAAGGCACTCTCTCTCTAAAATCAAAGAAACCTAAATATCCAGCCTACTCGTGATCTCTTTCCTTCTCCATCACGCTTTTTTGGGTCTCTTTTGAAGGAAAGATGACTACTATTGGCCATCTTTTCTTCTTCCTCATTAAGAATTCAAAATGCCATCCATGTCCTTCTCTTGGATTTTGACACATGGCACTCTATCGTCCATTTCCATCATCTCTCATCATGCAACATGTGTATCACATGAGCATATGTTATATGTGACTTTGGTCACATCAATTCGCTTTACAAAGACCCGATACTAGGCAGGCTCGAAATGTGCAAAATTCCCATCAAGTCTCGGAATTCAACGAAATTCGACGTGATAGCTAGATTTCGCGAGACGATTCTAACGGTGAAATCCGTTTCATCATCCGAGATCTATAAAATTTTCGGATTTTTACCGAAATTACGATTTTGCCATTTTTCAGAAAATTGGAATTTTCTGGGTTCTCACATCATGCATATAATTTTTCCCACGCAATCACATTTCCCATATACATCATACCGTGTATAAGTTTTCCACACAATGTGTAACACACAATCACCCAATCACAAACATAGAACACACAATGCATGCAATTGTCTAAACCCATCCCATGAACTCCTAGGTATTCGTGTACCTAAACTTCGATACCAAGCTATGATGCTGGTATCAATTTCACCACAATAGCCATGGCCTAAGCTCATGTCCCCGCTTCCCAGTAGTTGTATACCCATGCTCCGATACTGTCGCGGATGCCCCAAAGCCGGGGTCCGCTTGACAACCCAGCCAACCCTCTGGACAGCTTTCACATGCCTGCCACCCGACACCACTCACGAAATCGAAAGGTAGTCTCCTTGAGGCCAGGAGCTTCTACCCAAGCTACAACCTGTCCCAATAATCAACAATGGTCACACAGGTCTATATGCGAGTAAAATAATGGCCACTGGGCCCCGCATCACTACTCAAACATATAAGCACATAATTATAAAACTATTAGTCCATAAGAGTTTAAATTACATCACTCTTATACAAATAAATACAACCCATATATATTTACAAAATATATATTAAAGCCAATAACTGCCTTTTCATATGTGCTGGTTCCACGTGGGTCACCAGTCTCGCACTCGAATTGCATTTGAAAGGTAGTCCCACGACGCAAGCAAAGAAGCCCACAGTGATAATCTCCTACAAGGGCTACTCCACACTTAAATGCACATGCAATGGTCAAGATAATCAAACACACATCCAAGTGCAACATACACATGTTCACCCGAATGTCTACATGCCATTTAATGAGACTCGACTAACCATGCCCCCATGTACCGAGCTCACGGGCCCATCACTCAATATGTCATTGAGCAGCATCCCGGTCACTCACCGACTCCTGCCTCACATGCATACGCCTAACTCGTACAACTATCATCGGGTATTACCAATGACCCAAGTATCGAGTCTCACCGCCCATTACCCAATGCAAGTGTCAATGGGGCAACAAATCCCAAGTCAATCCCGACTTATCACAACCCGGCCTTAGCGTTATAAACATGACCGTGTGTCTTCTTTCTGGGCAATATAACTTTCTGGGTGATACCACAAGTCTCTACACTCCATATGTAATCCAAGTGATATCGCGAGTCTCTCTTACACCCATACACCCTTTGTGCCCTCACCGACTTCAAACATGCATTTTTCCATGAATGAAAACCATATTTCCAAACAAAGGTATTTGTTTTTAACCATGACAACCCTCCG
Organism: Tetrastigma voinierianum; assembly: GCA_016808115.1. Lineage (NCBI taxonomy): Eukaryota > Viridiplantae > Streptophyta > Magnoliopsida > Vitales > Vitaceae > Tetrastigma > Tetrastigma voinierianum. The sequence continues at coordinate 100,342 of JAEQBH010007979.1, read as the reverse complement.
ATATAAATAGTGGGACAGACTCCGATAATCTATTTTAGACAACCCTCCGACGTATATCAATCAGACCGACGACGATATTATACGACAACCGATGTATATCAATTCAGGCGCATCCGACGACGATATTATATGAACAACCCTCCGATGTATATCAATTCAAGTGCATCTGACGATTGATATTGTGTGTGTGGACAACCCTCCGATGTCAGAGTGGACACATCTGGAGCAAATAATATTGTCGGTCAACCCTCCGAAACGATTCTCCTCTCAAGAAACCACCTCATGCACTCACTCCTATCGCTCTAGTGGTGCCCTAAAGGCATATGGAATGCAATGAGCCATTTCCATTTCCTTAACCCGTGCGACTCATTTGGACGTTGTCCTATTAACCGAGCCCACTAACCAACACCATACGCAGTGTTGATCCACAACCGTGTACTCACGACACACCATCGAACACTTAACACAGTGTCGATCTCAACTATGCACTCACACACAATGTTATGCGATGTTTTCGTGCATGTACAATGCAATTATGCCATTGCTTATTCATACCATGCTACATAATATAATCAAAACTATATGTGCATACATACTCATGCATATTTATCCATGCATCATTTGGACATTCATTTTAAGGTTCATACAAATTCCAAATCAAACATACCAATTCAAGCATACATGGACATCACAAGTCACTACCAATTCGAGTAATGACACACACACGATCCCTAAAGCCTAGTGGTGACACGTATTTGTCCACGACCAAATTCCAACGAGCCACGAACGTGGGCCTCAATCCCATGTACAACTAGTGTGTCATTTATTTGTCACACAACGACACACGAACCACTCAATCACAAGTATTCATTCTGGGCACACACAAACTACCCCAAATCCTAATCTATAAACAGGCACCTCTTATCCCTTCACTAAGCCATCACCGAATGTGATACCAAACACACCACAAAACCCAAGACATCATTCTCGAGCAAAACTAAATTCTCAACAGCAGCCCCGGACTCGCTCGAAAATAGTCCTCCGAAAATTCTATCATGACGCCTAAAATAGCCAAAATTCAGCCCTCCAAACTGCTTAAAATAGTCCCGAAATTCAGCCCTGACCGTTTCTAAAATAGTCCCGAAAATTCCTAAAATTCCTACACTCGGGCCCAAAATTTGAGGATTGAAATTACTACTACGGCCTCTAAGCCAATTCCAAACTAATAAATAGCCTTTAAAGCTAAATAACATGTTAGGAAAATTCCTACCTCAAAGAGTTTGACGAACTCCAAGATTTTGGCCCACGCATAAATGGGCCGCTAAGTAGATCACCCTTTGCTTTCAGCCCCGACAAAAATCTACACCCAATTTTCTGAATCGAGAAAGAAGAAAAGAAAGAAAAAAATAAAATAAATCCTCTCTCTCCAACGCTCTCTCCTCCCGACGCCCTCTCTGCCCTCTTTTGATTGATTTTTTTCCATTTTTATTATTATAATATTATTATTATTATTAATATTATTTTGAATACATGGTTCATATTGCTTCATTCGGGTCCGTTTACCTAAACAATTTATTTCTTTTTAGTTCACTTTATTTTAAATGAACTTAGCCCAAGTCATTTTCTGACTTCCGAGATTTTGCATAAATCTGCCCCTCAAGCTTCACCCATGATCATCACCTGTAAAATCGTAGTATTCGACCGCCCTGCACCGACTAAACTTTTCTCAAGTCACTAGATTTCTCGCGAGACGAATTTAATCCATTAACTGGGCCACTATCCGAGATCTAGAGAATATTCGATTTTCAACTGAAATTACCGTTTTACCCTTTTCAAAAAAATTGAATTTTTCCCGGGTTTTACATCATGCAACATGTGTCACATGGGTACATGTAGTAGGTGGCCCTTGTCACATCACATGCCTCTCACAGTTGCTATTCGCACTCCGACACCCGCAAGGCCTGTGAAGGCGCGGGAATTCTGATCGCCCCTGACCATGAAATTCGATGTGTACTTAAATTCACGAAAGACCTAACTACAAGTTCATTTCATTATTCGAGATCTAGAAAAATTCTGATTAATCAAATTATCATTTTATCTCTTTTTCTAAAATTAATTTTCGCTTACAAATAAATATCAAATATTCAAATTACATAGAAATGACTCAACCTGCCACTCCTATCAAATCCTTTGGTCTAATAACACGCTTTAACAACTAACTCTCTTAAAAGCTCTTCAAGTTCAGAGGGATTTTAATTTAATATGAATATCATGCTTCACATGTTAACACGGAATGAGTCAAAATCATCCTTCTCCATTTTTCTATGCCATTAAATAATCAAACTTTAGGCTTTGTTTGTTAACTCTTTTCGAGAATAATTTTCTATTCCCTAAAACAATAAAAATAAAAAACATAAAAATTGTTTCAAAACAAGAAAAGTGTTTTTTAGGCCTTAATATTGTAGAGAGAGAGAGAGAGAGAGAGAGAGAAGGGGATGTTGCATCCTTGCACGAGAGAGAAGAGACTGACCTAATACAAGAATGACTAAAAGAACAATTGGGAAAACCAACTGGAATGATGATTTCTTGGCCATTTTTTCTGTGCTTTTGGTGATCAGTAAGATCTGAAGGATGGACGCCCTTTATTTACAGGGGAAAATACATAATGATATATTTTATGCTACCAAATAATGGTGATGGATTTCCGTATTATTTTTTTTTTTTTTTTGTATGACATGGATTTTCCTTTTATGAGAGCTAAAGAGGGATTTGGATTCTAGTACAAAATCTAAAAATACTATAACAACAAGATACGTGCCCGTGTCGTTAACCTTTGAGTTTTCTTGTGCCATTCTTTATTATTTTATATTTGGTTTGTAAAATAAATAAATAAATTATAAGATTAAATAACATGTTTGTCAAGGTTGAATATTCAATTTATTTGAAATAAAAATTTTATTTACTACTAAACAATAAAATCATGTTTATCAATATTTAGTAGTGGCTCATAAATATATAAATACTGGAGTGAGTAATATATTTATTTCTTTATTAATAATATTCCTGATCAAAAGAACTAAAATTCATTAACGAAAAACATTATAATATAGTCTTTACTATATATTTCATAAAAGATTTTTTATATACTTAATAATATAATATGGATAACTTTATTATATATTTTTATATTCAAATCAAATGTGTGGAGAAAAAATATGATATTTCATATCTACTAATATTATATACAGTCAACTAAACATAGCACAAAAGGAATAAAAGCCCAAAAACAATTAAGCTATTCAATTACGTACTTTGAGCATCAAACTGGGAGCTTGATTTATGTATATGACTTAGAACTGACAAACGGGCTAGCCCAAAACATTTTGGGTTAGTTTATTCGGGTTACGAGTCAAAAGGGTTGGGTTAATCTAGCTCATTTTTATTCGAACTAGTTTTCAATCAGCCAAACTCAACCCATACAGATTGTGGGTCAAACAAAGCAACCTTAAATAAATAAAATTAATTTTTACAAATCATCATTCTTCAAATAAAAATAAATAATATGTAATAATAATTAATATATAAAATGATTGAGTCTAAATAATATAATAATAGTTAACAAACTTAAATAAATAAATGATACTAGAACACTCTTATAACCAAAGTACCAAATTAACTAGCTAAATGATACTAAAACAATAAAGTAACAATTTAATAATATATCTCAAAATAACCCAAAGTATCAAATAAAAATCTTATATGCCTCTCTAATTCTCATTCTCATTCTATTATCTAATAATAACATGATATTCCACAATAAAAAGACGTATATCCGATAAATAAGGAAGTTATCATCATCTATTAATTAATTTAGAATGTTAATATAAATTTCATTTATGTTTGTAATAAAAAATATTTTTTTCAAAAATGCATTATAATAATGAAATATCCTATTTGTTTGAAAATTCATCTTGCTAAAACATATATAATCATTAGGGAAAGAAATTAGTATATAATTTGATAATTACATTTTAAAACAACATTATTAATAAGCATAATACTAGTTTAAGTAAAAAAATTATTTAAATATACTACTAATTTAGTTATTAAATTTAATTTAATTTATAAACTAAGACAATTTCATTTTTATAAAAAAACATATATGATTGAATAAATTTAAAGGATAAATAAAAAAATGAAATTGTAAATATTTAAAATAGGGATGAATGAGATAATAAAAATATATTCAATATTAAAATCAGAATTTGTTTAATTCAAATGCATTCCTCAGAAATTTTTATACAAGATTTTTTAAATATTAAATCATCATATAAATTATATTAAAAAATACATTTAGAAATTGAAAATAAAATAGTTAAAATAAACAAAGTTTAATATATGAATAATATATTATAATGATTATTATTTTAAACCCTTATGCTACAAAAGGGATAGCTAAAATGCATCATCAAATTTTATAGATCCATGAATCCTCGAAAATCTCAATTATTAAAGCCTGGCTATTTAAAAAAATTAAATAAAAATTTATGGCCAATCTGCTAACTCCCGACTAAACCCATACGACTATTTTTGCCAAACTGTCTAGCTAAATTGGCCCGATTTTTTATTCTGACCTTAAATTCTTGCACCAACCATTCAAAATTCAAGCAGCTAATCCCATCGAACTCAACCCATATTGCATATGACTTTTGCATCAAATTTAATGAAATTAAAAAGACATCTTAATATTGGAAATTACAATGAATATCTATTCTACTTTTTTTTTGACAACAGAATATCTATTCTGCTTATATCATGTAAGATAAATTCTGTGAATTAACTATTTCTTCTTTTTTTTTCAAATACCGGGTAAATATTAGTTTGTCGATTAGAACATCATTTCATTTGATCCCTTTGAATCAATTTCTATTCAATGTCATTATCAGATTTTGTTTTTTTTTAAAAAGAAAAGACTGATTATATTTTGAGCTTGCATTTATTGGATAAGGAAAGAACTAGCTATCCTTTTTTTGGTTCTTTGCTAGGTAAGCTATACCAACAAAAGAAAAAAGGTTAAAAATTTTTAGAGTTTTTTTTTTTTTTTTGACATTTATTCACTTTGCATATCATATTATAGTATTCTATTCTTATAAGGCTTCAAGCTTGGAACGTCCCATTCTGTGATGCCCCAAAACCCGGGGGTCCACATACTCAGATACCATGCTGTGACATCCCAAAATCCGGGGGTCCAGCTAACAACTCGTCAACCCGCGGAATATTCGGTTTCTTCAGATATTTTTCTTACAAATATACAAATTTGTACATTTTACAAGAGTTTGATATAGAACTCCTTTACACTTTTACATGCCAAAATGTATTAAAACTAGATTGTTCTAATATATTTTACAAAAATACTTCTCAAGACCACAAACCGGCCTTCTTTGTACTCACGGCCTCGAAGGAGCACCGTCTTCTCGTGTACCTGAAAAAGTGGTCCCACAACGGGGTGAGAAAAGCCCAGTAGATATATCTACTACCAAGGCTATTCCCACCCAAGAAAGAACATACAATGCCAATACATACAACTCACTCCATTCAAGTACCTACACTCTGCTGTACCTGAATGTCTACATGTCATGAATGCAAGATGCCCTCGCGACTTAAACTGTTCCTCATCGACTCTCCCACACCTCGCATATGTCAAGCAGGAAACCGCTCATGCATGCCCCACCCTTGACCCTTTTCCAAAACAAAATCTATTAGAATTCTGCATACATTGGATACCCTCAATGCCTACTTCTATTTCCTTACCTAGTACTCGTGTGTTATACATTCTAGACGTGGCCACTGGATTTCCGTGTTCTCACCACATGACGCCACATGCCTATACAACATTTTTTACTTAGTTTCACCGACAAGCCTATTGCTGTCTAAACCATATACCAGGTTTTTCACCCAAGGGGGTGTCTATCCCTACTTGCTTCCACTCCATTTACAATATTACTTTCTATGCATGCAACCGTGAGCTTCCCACTCGACGTCATCTCCATTTCCACGCATCTCACCATCACCAAATCGATTAACCTTGTCCTCACGACATACATCAACACCAACACAATGTCGATGATCATGTCCTCGCGATATAAGACGAACAATTAATACATTGTCAATCTACTGGTCGGTCTAAACACAAGTGTCGCGCCCTAACCATGCACTCAATTCGACTCACGTGATGTCCCGTGCATAAATGTAATGCAAATGTCATTGCATGCCATTTCATGCCTACATGTACGCTGCGTGTCACATGCAACATATCTATTACACTACATGTCAAGTGTCATGGATAAATTATATTTAATACATATAATAATTTCCATTTTTATCACACACATATATCATAAAATCATATATTCAGCATGTTATTCAATTTACAACAATAACACACATTAGTCATTCCCGGCCATAAATCCGACCATGCTTGGCCTAGGAAATAATATGAACTAAGTCCAGAAAGTCCAACTTTTATCAATACCACACAAAACATCCAACACGAACTTCCCGCTGAGCTGAGTGATACACATTCCCCCGAGCCCGGTCCGACCTGAATGACTAGTCCGAACCGAAACCCCGGGACGCCCGGTTTCATTCTTTTTTTTTCCGTGTTATTAAATTTTCTTTTCAAAAGTGTCGCACTAATCCTCGACTCCACCCGAATGGCGGATCCGAACCTGGAGCTTGGTTTATCTGATGTTATTTATCTATCAAACGCTTTATTATGCTATTTGTTGCGAATGTTTCGCTTAAGTGTTTCAATAATCCTTGTAAATTCAATGCAACGCGAGGCCCATAAAGAACATTTAATAAAATTATATTATGTATATTTTATCTCACGCCTTTTCAAAATGTATATATACAAAATCAAGGCTTAGCTTTAACTCCTTTTGTTTACAAAACACTAAATTGTTCAAAAGAGATGGAGGTAAAGGACTGAGAGTATAAACTTATACGCTGTGATTCCTCTATGACTCTGTTATGATCTTTTTTGGCTTTCTTTTTTCTTTGTTTACTCGATAATTCTGCATAGATAAATACACGCTTAAGCATTTTCATGCTTAGTGTTCTATACGCTCTATTCCAATATTCAATGAACTCGGCATGCATTTAAACATTAAAACCATGCCTATTATATTAACATCATGCTATTCATTTCCCGCATGCTTCAATATACAAATCATTATATCATAACATGCATTTTCAATGCAACACCATTTCATGTTCAATTTATTAGATTTACATATACATAAAAATCCCATTTACATCACAACGCTGCTATTTCAATTTGACTATTCAATCACATTTATGACGGATTTCAGCTTCGATGAATCCTACTTTATTATCATCCGTAATGTGCTTACACATTTAACAATTCGATCTCCTATCATGATGGATGTTGTTTGGTGCACCCCGACATATGGTATCACTTAAATGCCATACGCAATCATGACGGATGTCATCGCGATCCCGCCAAGTAGAACATTTCTTCAATGCCATACGCCATCATGACGTGATGCTGATTGATGCATCCCTACCAAGTGACATTGACACTTTGGGTGGCCTTCTGACTCGATGCCGATTTGTGCATCCCACGTGCCATCTATCTCGATATATTTCATTCAAATTACATTTCCGACGGATTTCGCTTTGATGAATCCTCTTACTTATCATCATTCATATCTATCTGGTTTTCACTATCACGTTTCACTTCCATATTCACTTTCGTATTATCTTTCAAAGATATACTCAATCTATATGTACTTATTTCTATATACTCATTCATGTACTCATTTCATAGTTACCGGTAAACTACCAAAATACTTGGAATCAAGGAATAGAGTCGAGAACAAACCGGCCGCTTCTGGATTCAGCTTCCTTCCCTTCGATTTCATCCTAGCGTTAGGCGATCATCACCCGCCCTAGTCAATAACACAATCACGCCCACTCTTAGTGGATAAACACTTTAAACAATTTTAGTGAATTATGTTTATTTCCTTATCACCGGTTAAGACACTAAGTCTGCTCTAAGACGACTTCCGCCGCGAGGCGGCGGCTTCGCGAGGCGACTTATAGGTACGATACATTTTTTCCCTTAGTCCAACTTTGGTTTGAACCCCCATTATTCATTTCTTAGGGTCCCTAAACAATCGTGTATGAATACTGACTTAACTGTGCAAAATAAGCAAAATGAGGTCAAGCTGAACAACTGCACTCTGCGATAAGTTACCTGATCGTGACACTGTACCGGCATACTAACTCAGATTTTAAGACACCTTTCTACGGGTTTTTGCCCAGAATATTTGATTTTGCATTTTTCTCTCATTTTTCTTCCACAAATCTTCTCCAATTCGTCCCATATCAAAAAAAAATCCACCATGGAATCCCTTCAAAACAACTCCAAAAGTGGTTTAGAATCAATGAAAACTTTTTCTCTCAAGTTAAGGCTTTTCTCCAAAATCCAAATCAAAATATGAGGTTGTGGTTTTGATTTTTTCTTACTCAACCTCTTCAAATCTCTTCTCAGATGTCGTGGTTGGTCACTTAGGAGCAAGAAATGAAGCAAAGCCAACCAAAGCCACTCCTCCCTGCAAACCCTGGGGATTTCTTCTCCTTTCTCCTCTCTCTCCTCCAAAACGTGATTTGCTCTTCAATGAGCCCTAAGACCACATTTTGGTCTTATAATCAATCTTATGTAAGTGCCATGTTTGGCCTACACCTCTTTTTTCATTTCATTTTGTCTTAAGTCACTTAATTCTCATAAGGCCTTGTTTGGCCACCAAATAAATCCAATTTTCCATTTTTGGCATTCTAACTCTTTATTTCACTTTCCTTATCATTTATCATTTATTTCCCATTAGTATTTAAGCTATCATTTGACCCTTAGGTCCTTATTTTACAATTTCCACATTTGCCATTTTTCACTTGCTATTTCTAGGTTCGGACAATTTTCTCATTTTAGCATATAATATTAAATCATATGCTTACGCTTCAATTTTATATTTCTTAATTTATCAATTTATCAATTTTTCCCGGAAAAACCCAAGTTTATCTCAATTCATACCCGGAATATATAATAAAATTATTATAAAAATTCTAGGGTATTTTTAGGGCGTTACATATGCAGCCCCAAGCATTTCAGATACAAACTGGTTCCTAAAACAGAAGTTCCAGAAACCAAAATGGACCATTCCTCAACTTTTCGTGACCCAGCCCAATGTTCAGCCCATGGTTTGGCTGAGCACTTTATCTTATTAAATTTAGAATTCAACGAAGCTCAGAGAATCCAAGAACGCCGAGAATCGGAGTTCTGACAAGAGGTGCTATGGTCATCCAAGTTTGCCGCCGATTCGCAAGGGTGTGCGGAAATTTAGACACACCCCGTTTGCCATTCCGCTCGGGATTTTGCCGTCCCGAACACAATGTTCGGTCTCGGATGTTCGAACCCCGTGAAACCGGTCTTTGACCGTGACACAACAAATAACCAAAACCACACACATCTTAAATTCGGCTCGAAATGGGGCGAGCCGCTTTAGGCCATTACGTGGCCCCTAGGAGTAAATAACTGAGAGTAGAGGAAATCCCAATTTCTCTCTTATAGCTAGCCAGTCCTTTGTCATCCGATTGCTCCTCGCGATGTTGGTTCCTGCATCTCTTCCTCCGTTCCTTTCTTCCTTCTTTCGTTTCTTTTTTCTTCTTCTTCCTTCCTTTTCTTTTCTTTCCTTTCTTTTCTTTCCTTCTTTTCTCTCCTTCCTTTCCCTTTCCTTTCTTTTCTTTCCTTCTTTTCTCTCCGTCCTGCTCTCCACTTATTTGAACCCCCCTATTTATAACATTCCAAACCCCTAGCACACATGGCTTGCCATGGGCCACACACATGGCTTACCATATGTCACCCGACACTCGATGCCTCGAAATACTTTAAATTTCAATGTCCTAATCCAATGAAATTGAACAAGGTACTAGATTTCACTTTAGACAATCCCAACAACGAACTTACTTTTACTATCCGAGATCTAGAAAAATCCCAGCTTTTCCTCTGGGACTATTCCGAAAAATTACCGTTTTGTCATTTTTCTGAAAAATTTAAATTTAAATTTTTCACTGGTTTTACACATTCCACTTTTTTACCACTTGAGTCAAACCTCAATAACATGTTAAGAATGTTTATAATTGGGAAAAGTAGGTTTTAAGTAATCAATTTAATAATTATTATGAAAATGTAATGAATGATTTGTATTACATGGTTCACAAAGTTATAATAAGAAAAATAATTGTTGTTCGTGTATAAAAATAATTATGGTAGCATAATAGCTTAGTTATTATTGTATATCTTCAAAGATTTATTCTCTCATATGATTGCTATAAGCATTGTTACCTTTAGTGTATTATTTAGGTATATTTTTATAATTTCTTATTTTTTAGCTCTTTTGTTAAAATCTTTTGTCTTACCAAATGATTAATATAGAAGAATAATAAAAAAAAATAGGTAATATAGGTTGGTATAGATTATAATAAATAAGCAAATAGGGGGTAACGTATTAATGTGAGAGAAAATACGTTATCTCATCTATTATCTTTTATCAACCGAACAAAGCACAAAAAGAATAGAGATTAAAAAAGAAAAAAAAAAACGATTAAGCTATCCAATTACTTTAGGCACCAAAAGAGGAATTTTGCACCAAATTTAAGGAAATTTAAAAAAAAAAAAAAAACATCTCGATGTCTGTCAAAAAAACATTTTGATATGGAAAAATATTATGTCTATTCTAGCTTTATAGAAACTAACCACACACACAAGAATAGATCACAAACATAGGAAAAAATATAAAGAATTAAACCCTTTTTTCAAATTTTTTGATAAATATTAGTTAGTTATATTTCCCTATAATTTTATGACTAAGAATATCATTTTCTATTTGATTCCTTTTAAATTTCATATTCAATGTTGCAAAAGATTTTTATTAGAAAGAATCAATTTATATAGGAGCTTCTGTCATTGACAAGGGAAAGAATAGACCACCTTTTTGTTTCATTTTTGTGTTTTTCTAGGTACCAAGAAAAAGAACAATGTTGAGAATGTTTTAAATATTCAATAAAACTTGCTATAGATTATCATTCTATCTATGTGACTGGCTACTAGACAAGGCTAGTTTAAGATATACTTTGGGTAATACAAGTAGAAGTAACTGGATGTCCAACTTAGCCTATAAGGATATCTCTCAAACAAAAAAAAAAACTTAGCCTATATGACATCATCAATTAATAGAAACACTCAATTAATTCTCCACGGGTTGGGTATGGTGGGTCATCCTACTTTAACCCGATTTCTTTTAGAAGGTTGGGTTGCAAAATTAATAGTCTAAATAGAATCGAGTCAATTGATCATACTAGAGTACGGGTCGAGTTCGCCTGATTGGTCCAATAGTCATCATTTTAAAAAAAAATTAGTGACTAACTAAAAGCATAAAAAAAATAGACTGAAAATTCAGACAAATTTTTGTTTTATATAAAACCAAAGAATAATTTGTTGAGATTTAATACGGAAATCAACACACAATATTCCAGATCATTGAATTTAAACTCATCTTTGATAATAAAATAACAATAATAAAAAAAAAAAAAAGATTTACATACCGCTTCAACACTGAATACGAGAGATTTCCTTCGTTTATAGATCTTAAATCCGATCTCTTCTTCTCCTTATCAAACTTCGATACACAGACTGCTTCAGACCGACAAGAGTCGCTTCCAACTCGCATTACTGAAGGCTTCTATATATAACTTATTGATAGAAGAAGATGCTGCTAATACACGCTCAAAAACCGGCTCGAACGTGTTATTCGAATAACTGTTCATATTCCAAATAATAAATTATATTTATTATTAAGAACTATTCTTATTCCAAAATAATAAATTATATTTATTATTAAGAACTGTTCTTTTTCCAAAATAATAAATTATATTTATTATAATTTACCCACGATCAAGTAAATATCTTCATAATGCTTTTAAAGATATCAGCAGATTCTTTTAATCGGTTAAATATTTCAGGTTAAGGCTACCCACTCTAATTTTAATGTGGAAATAACATAATTCTCAACAAAAAATTCTTACAATTTTTTTTAGAATACTTTTTCAACAAAGTTTTATTTTCAATTCATAAAAGCATAATGTTTGCACAGAATATCTACATCTTAAAACTGTCTTTTACTATTGTCTTTTAAAATGTTTCCAAACATATTCTTGTAGAAAACCTATTTTAATAATTATGTTTAAAAATGGTTCTAAAAGATAATTGTTAATAATGGTTTTTGAAAATTCATATCTAATATTTGCAATACAATTTTATATCTAGTATTTTACTGATTATACACGTTTTGGAGTTTTCTAGTTATGAAAAATATATGCTTCTTTTTTTATTATAAAAAATATAAGGATATAGTTCAAAGAAAAAAAAAACAGTTAACATGGTGATCTTAAATAATAGTTTTAAAAAAATTAAATACTATTAATATAAAAATAATTAAAATAATATATATATATATATATATATATATATACATATATATATATATATATATATATATATATATATATATATATATATATATATATAATTTATTATTATAATCCTTGTAAAATATAAAAAATAAGTATTTCAAATAATTTTATTTAAGGTAATGAAACTTGGCCCATGGTTTAAAGGTCAGATCGTGGCATAAGGAAGAATCAATATATTCGAATCTCCATATGAGAACAAAAGACTACAATAATGTAATGCAAAAATAAATAGATGTATAAAAAATCAATTTTTGTTTCACAAAAATAAAATTATATTACAAATGAGAATTTTCATAATTAGCTGGTTGTACCATTTTTTAAATAGCTTTTATGTTTCACACTTTTATATTTACCTTTGCTGCCCATTAACGCTTAAAATTTTATTTAATTCTTAATTATTTTTACAAATAATTAAAATAAGGACACTTCACCACCATATATTTGAAATTTTGTCATATATATATATATACCCATAGGCATTTGGTTATAAATGTAGGAGATTGAATAAAATGACTCTCAGCATTTTGTTATCATGTTAAGAGATTTAGTTTTACACTTTAAGGATAAATTGACGCCTAAATCCCGTGTCCTATTGACCACCCAATAACTCCGCGAAATATCCGTGCGGTATCATATCATGAGACATACATGAGTAAACGGCCACTTGGGTCATACATCTATACTCATAAAAATACATCAACTATAACAATAGTTCAAGAGTTATTACATTATAACCCAACCAAAACATATATCAAATTTTAGGATTTTAATACATGTTATGCGCAATGAAAACCAAAACCCGCAATCGACTCTTCTAAACCCACGGCCTCTGGTGAGCGCCATCCTCTGTACACTCCTTTATGCACGAAATAATAATGATCTCGGCGGATAAGCAATGCCTAGTAATGATAATTTCTCGTAGGTTACTCGGCTGCATAGTGCATATCATGGCAAACAATCACACTCAAACGGAAATACATGATCTACTTGAATGTCTCGTGCCCGATCCATGTCTCGAGTCACCAGCTCCCTCACATGCTTAATCAAATCTTGAGCAAAATATATAGTTTCAAAACAAAAAAGATTTTGTTCTCGAAAAACTTACTATCGGTCGGTAAATATATTGAGTACCCTCCAGGCGAATTGCTGGATCGTTTTAAACGGGTCATTAGGTCACTTTCGAGATGAACTGTTGGACCACTCTCCAAGGCAATTCTTCGGAAAATCTTCCTTGAAATTCTTTTCACAATCATTTTCATACTCCAATGCATTTTGTGTGCCAGTATTTTTCTTGTTCCTACTTGCGGTGCATGTGGAATGCCTGATATGCCAATTCCAAACAATTTATGCTAATATATTTACATGCATATATTAACAATTAACTCACATAAATCATGTTTATTCAATTTTACAACAATATGCCACAAAAATTAGCTCGAGATGGGCTAGTGCAAATCAACAATTCGTTTTGAATCACCTGACAACACAAAAATCACGCAGCCAATCCGTGAGCGGTGGGGAAACCTAGAAGTCAAACCTTGTTCACGGCCTGATGGGAGTTTTCCTCGGTTCAAGATTTTGAGGCCAGGCTGCTGCGCCATCAAGCCTCAACCCCATCCATAAAAATGGCTCTTAGCCAAAGAATAAACCAAGTAGGAAAATATCCCTACCTCTTGGAGTTGTTGAAACTCCACAAAGTGGTGCCAGCGTAGCCACCATTTGCACGTGGAAGCGGAGCTTTGCTTCTTGCTCAGTCGAGGCAGAAGGTCGATATTTGCGGAAATCTAGAGATCGGTACTCTTTCTCTCTCTAAAATCTGAAACTACAACTCACTGCACGTTTGTGTTTCAAAATGAAGAAGAAAACTATTATTCTTTTTGTCTTATTCACTTAAACATTTCAATTAATTCCATTTGTCCTTTCATTTTAACTATTTGACCGTAGGCAATCTAACCGTTCATCTATCATCTCACTAATCGTAACATGTGTTACATGGGTACATGTAGTAGGTGACTTTTGTCACATCACATGTCTTTCACAAGACGTTTTACGGCACCTGACACCCGGTGCCTCAAAAAAATGTGAAATTCCGGCTGTCTCAAAATTCAACGAAATTCGACGTGGTAGCTAGATTTCGCGAGACGATTCCAACGGTAAAGTCCGTTTCGTCATCCGATATCTAGAAAAATTTCGGATTTTGACCGAAATTACCATTTTACCCTTTTTCAAAAAATTAGAATTTTCTCGGGTTTTACATTCTCCCCTCCTTAAAAAGAATTTCGTCCCGAAATTCTGGACAATCAACACGAATCACATGCATATGCAAGGTGCATTATACCATGCATGTAAATTAGTCATTTAAGTATTAAACGACTAAACCACGTACCTTCATCCCTAAGCGAAGGATGGTGGCTGCGCATCGTGTTCTCGCTCCCCACGTTGACTCCTCCACTCCCACGGTGCGCCATAGCACCCTCACACTAGCCTCACGATCTTACATCACAAAACCTGATCCCGTTATCCACCAATGCCCGCTTGTCCTCTCGAAGGTCCGGTAAAGTGTCGACCTCGTCTCTCCTGTCTACATGGTGGTTACGGAGTGTGCCTTCGAACATGGAAGCGTGGAATTACCTCATGGACACGACATCTTTGGGCGTGCTAGCAGTGCGCTACGGTGCCTACCCTCTTTCTCAGTATCTCGGGCCCGATGAACCTCGGAATGGCCTTAACCGCGGGCTGACCACTCATCTCTCGGGCATCACCTTCAAGAAGGCATTGATTTCCAACCTCGAACTCTAGAGAATTGACCTTCATTACATCGGCCTTAAGCTCTTACGCCCGGCTACGAGGCGTGAGGAAAGGCGGCTGACCATGTATCAAGCTCACCTTCTCGGAGGTGTCTCTAATCATATCAAGACTAGTGATGGAGCTCTCTCCCACCTCGGTCCAACATATCGGTGATTTGCATGGCCTCCCATATAATGCCTCATATGGTGCCATGCAGTATACTCGCACGATAAGCTGGCTGTTATAGGCGGAATTCCACTAAGAGCAAGTGCTCTTCCCGGCTACCCATATGATCCGGGACCGCGTAACTCGCGGCGTAGCCATACAGCTTTGTATAGTCCTCTTTGATTGACCATCTGTCTATGGGTGGAAAGTTGTGCTCATAGTCAACCTTGTGCCCATAGCCTTTTGGAGCTCTTCGAGTCGCGTAAACTCTCTCGGGTCTCTATCTAACACTATGGATCTTTGGTGCTCCGTAGCCAGTCGGACTATCTCTCGAGATGTCTGTAGGCGGAATCTCTCGATATGAAGGTCATGCCTTACGGCTAGAAAATGTGCCGACCGTGAGCAGGTCACTATCACCCATATGCATCATGTCATGCCGAGTGTGTGGCAAGTGGGTCACAAAATCCATTGTGTGTGCTCCACTTCCCTCGACCACCTCGATATTTGATAGCCCCCCTGGCGGCCACGGTGCTTTCGGCCTTAACTGTGACCGCATTGAACGTCGTCGAACAAAGTCCTACGTGTCTCTTCATTTCCGGCTCGATATCGCGGCGGCGAATCGGTACATCGCCGTGCCACACGGATCACCCGCAGCAAATCGAAGCGACAGAAACTCCTGAGAATCTCCTCTCTCAAATCAGTCCAGCCCGGGAACCACTACCATCCTCTATCTGAAGACTACCATGCTGCGTGGGTTTGTCATTACATGTCCTGTACCTATTTGTACCCAGGTCACGATGGACACTATCTTGACGTCTTGTCCTTGGGACTCAATCACTCTGCTCAATAGAGACGGTGTAGCCACTAAATATCAACGTACCTTTGAGCACGCTCGCTATCTTGTAACCCAAAGCGTCATGATCTCGACATCCCTTGACTCCTAGGAAGCTATACTAGCCAATGCTCCCTGTGACTTATGACTAAGTGCATCAGCCACCACATTTGCCTTACCAGGGTGGTAATGCAAAGTGAAGTCATAATCCTCTAGGAACTCCATCCATCTGCGTTGCCTCATATTAAGGTCATTTGCCTTGAAAATATACTTCAGACTTTTGTGATGCAGACTCGCCTCAAACTCCTCGCCATATAAATGTGGCGTCAAATCTTTAAGGCAAAGACTACAGCCGCCAACTCCATGTCGTGGGGTAGTGCTCATGATTCTTCAAGACGAGCGAGGGGGAACCATGGCTACCACCCTCTCGGACTAAATCAAAACACATCCTAGTCCGGCCCTCGAGGCATCACAATACACTGTGTACCCCTGTCCCCTGTCTAGGACTATCAAGATAGGAGTTGTAGTAAGTCCCCTCTTCAACCCCTGGAATGCCTCCTCGCATCGGTCATCCCAATCAAACCTGACCTCCTTCCGGGTCAATCTCGTCATAGGTGCCTCTAATCGAGAGAAATCCTCAATGAGTCTCCTATAGTACACAACCATTCCCAAGAAACTACGTATCTCGAAGACTGACTTTGGCCTCTCCCAACTCATCACGGCCTCGACCTTCTCTAGGTCCACTGACACGCTTGATGCTGACACCACGTGTCCCAAAAATCTCACCTCGATGGCTAAAACTCGCACTTGCGGGCTTGGCGTCTGTTGATGGTCTCTCGGCGGCTTTGTAAAGCGATCCTCAGTGATACTCATGCTCCCTTTCGGATGGGGTGATCAAAATGTCATCCTGAAGACTACGACAAAGTGATCTAGATAGGGTTGGAATACCCCTACGCAGGGTCCACATGAATCTTTCTTTGGCGCATTCGTCAATCAAAGGGCATCACCGTAAATTCAAAGTGCCATGCGTGTCTTGAAACGTCTTAGGGATATCTGTCTCCACTAACCCTCGGTGATAGTAACGGTCACGAAGGTCTATTTAAAGTGAACGCTCCTCTCATGATCAAACAAGTCATCAATCTTAGGCAATGGTACCCGATTCTTGTTCGTAACCCTATTCAAGCTGTGTAGTCAATGCACGGTCGAAGGTGCTTGTCCTTCTTCTTCGCAAATAGAATCGGGCTCCCGTGGTGAAGTGCTCGGTCTGAATGAACCCCCTTGTCGATGGCTCTTATGGCGGACTCAGGAGTTCTGCAACTCAGCTAATTGCCATCCTATGTGGTGTGTCATAGAGATGGGCGAAATGCTCAGGTGTAGCTTTCGATACCAAAGTCTACAACCCTGGGAGGCAATCCCGTGCTTCGTCGGGAAAAACATCCTCATACTCGCGGAGACTACCGGTAGATCAAAGTTCGGTCTCACCTCGTCCTCCCGAGGTAAGGCTTGCTAGCCAGCCTCCAGCATTCTGACACACGGACTCGTGCAGCATGCAGGCGAAAATATCATACTTGTCACCACAGTAACACAGGTACCATCCTACGTGTAGGCGGTAACCTCGTAAGCTCCTGTCGATGCTGACTATGGTAGCCATTGATCCATCCCGAGGATGGCGTCGAACTCGGCGTGCCCCACTGACCCTCAAGTCCCTTTGTGAGTAGAATCACGAGATCTCTAACTCGCGACCGACATATCATCCACTATCCTCGCCCACCCCAATCCACCCAGGAGAACTCACATCTGAGGCTCCTCAGGCCTCAACCTCTAAGCTAACTCTATCACAAGCGTGCGGCGATAAATGAATGCGGCGCACGAAATCAAATAACACTCACCCTTGTGGGTGAGATAGCAAAAGCGTACCACAGTATGAATGGTTGATCTGGCGGCTGGCCAGGTGGTGTGATGGCGTGAACTCTTCCGAACCCATGGCGTCCTTGCCGGGCCTCATCCTGCCTCGGCCTGCGCCTCGGCTGCCGTAACGGGAGGTGCCCGTGTAGCTCCCCAGACCCGTCTTTGGCCCCTGGCCTATCTTGGTACGTGGAGGAATATCTGTATCCTCTCTATCCTACCCTTGGCCCGGGGCTCTTATTTGTCCGAAACCACAGGATCCACATGTCCCAGGGGCAATGCCTCCTCATATGTAGGGACTCTTTGGCAATGAGTAGCACACCATATGCCAGCCTGGTGGCAACCACGATACGTCACTGGCGGGATGGTCGTGACCTTGGAACCCTCGTGAACTAGAAGCCACAGGCTTCTTCCCAGCTGAAGAAGAAGTGACTCTCATTCTCTTGCCACTAGCACGAATCCAGGAGTGCTCCAAGCATCCTTGATCTCTATGTGGGTATCCACGACCATGGAGTCCATATCATGTAGGCAAAGATCTTGCAATCCTGTACGAATGGACAGGCTCACGTTGCCGATCTCTGGCGCGGCGTATCAGTGCCTGCGTAGTCAAAGCCGGTAAAGCGGGATTGCTGTTGATCTGACACCATACTCAACGGTCATGATCTGTTTTAAGCTCTGAACTCCTGACGCCCGTGAATGGTGTCGGAAGAATAACGCCGCGGATCCCTACTACCGTGGAATCTGCTGATCGCGCCTCTGATCTTGGTTGCATCAGGTTCCACCTGCCGGGCTACCTCCATTGAAGCGGCTAAATGCAGTTCTGATAATGTGGAGGCAAATCTTCGTAACTCCAGCGCGTTCAACTGCGCGAACAATGGTTTTCCGCATGGATCTCCTCACCATGATCATGGAGGATGATCGTTATACAAATATCTGGAAGTGCTCAGGACCACTCGGCTGCTCATGCTGGCCTGTGCAATGCGCGGTAGCGCCGATCTATTACCAAACCAAAGATCTTTGATCTCTCTTGATGGTGCGCCCTTGCACCTGATGGTTCTCTCGTCCTGCCATGACAATGCTCTACATAATAAATGACGATTAGTTTTCAATGTAGTATCTCCCCACCTTCAGGTATAAACCGGCGCGGACACTATTGCATAAGAAAAGTTCTTTGCAATGTCCGCCCGTTCTGCGGATATAACCAGTTCATATATTAAATCATATTAACAAAAATTATTAATATTTTTGTTTTATTTTATAAAATTGTGCATATATATATATATATATATATATGTATATATATATTTTTTTTTTGAAAACCTGGTGAGCGGTGTTCATGAGCGTTGATCAAGCATTGATAAAGCAGTGTCACGAGTCAAAAGCGGGTTGAGTGCAGTGCACACACCCATGGCCCGAGCTGCGTGCTGCTGCGCCCAGGCCATGCCTGTCACGATACAAAATATTGTATCGTGACTCAATCACCAAAATGGGCAGTAGCCCATTCCAGTTTCTTGCATAAATTTTTTTTTTCCTATGTGCTATTCACTAAGCACACAAACCACACAATTCATACAACACATGATCACACATCAATCATCAAATGCACAATGGATGCATGATCTACCCGTTTCCCATCAAGTCCTAGGTTTATTGTATACCTAACTCTACACCCACGACCAGGTAATCGTTTACCTTGGCTCACGATGTTTTTCAAAGCTGGCGCCCCAAATCGGGGTGTCCTCATTGACCACCCGTCAACTGCGAATATCTGTGTCTCATATCATGGAGACGCATGTACATGAGTAAACATGGCCACTTGGGCCCATACATCAATAACAAGCAAAAATACATCAACTATATAACAATAGTTCAGAATTATTACCATTTACACTATTAACGAAACATATATCAAATTTTAGAGTTTAATGCATGTTATACCTGATGAATCTAAAAGTATAATCTAGGCTTTCTTACAAAAAACACGACCTCTAGTGAGCAGATCCTCTTTGTGCACTCCTGTGCACGGAAATAATGATCCTCGACGGGAGTGAGCAATGTCCGATAGTGATAATTTCCCACCATGGGTTACTCCCCCACCTAAAGTGCGCATGTCATAGTAAACAATCACATTCAAGTAAATACATGATCCTACTTGAATGTCCTACATGCCCCAATCCATGTCTCGAGTCTCACCAGGCTCCCTCCACATGCCAAAGCCAAATGCGAGAGCAAAATATCTGATTTTCAAACCAAAGCTTTTGCTCTCGAAAACTTACTATCGAGTTTCAGTAAATATATTAGACTACCCTCCCAGGCGAATTCTTTGGATCATTTTTACGAGCAGTCAGCCGTCGCCTCCGAGATGAACTATTGGACCACTTTCCAAGGCAATTCTTCGGAAAATCTTCCTTGAAATTCCTTTCACAATCATTTTCACTTTTCATTCATTTTCATGTTATGCACTCACATCTATTGTTCTAGGGTGCTCTGGTGCATGTGGAATGCATTATGCCAATTCCAAACAATTTATGCTAATATATTTACATGCATATATTAACACAATGAACTCATATAAATCATGTTATTCAATTTACAACAATAACACCAAAATTAGCTCACATGGGCTAATTAGCAAATCAAGCAATTCATTTTGAATCACCCAACAACACAAAAATCATACAACCAATCACGTTAACAGTGAAACCCTAGGGTCAGCATTGTTCACGGCCACACAATGGGGATTTTCTCCACTTGGTTCAAAGATTTTGAGGCCAGATAACCTGATCATCAAGCCTCGACAACTCCCATCCACAAAATGGCTCTTAACGAAGAATAAACCAAGTAGGAAAGATATACCTCTTGGAGTTGTCGAACTTCGCAAAATCGATTGCTTACAGCGTAGCCCTCGCAGCGTCGATTGACTTTACTTCTTACTCCGTCGAGAGGCAAACGGTCGAACAGAATCTAGAGGAAGTCGCTCTTCTATAAATCACGAATACTACAACTCCTGCATGTTTGTGTTTCAAAATGAAGAAAAAAACTATTCTTCTTTTTGTCTTATTCACTTAAACATTTCAATTAATTCCATTTGTGTCATTTTATTTAACTATTTGACACATGGCTTAATCTAAGTCATTCGTTTATTCGTCTCACTAATCACCACAACATGTGTCACATGGGTACATGTAATGGTGACTTTTGTCCGCATCTCATATCTTTAAACCGTTTCTTGCATCGGGCACGGTGCCTAAAGCGTGAAATTCCGGCTGTCTCTGAATTCGAAGGGTCGGCGTGTGCTAGATTTCGCGAGACGATTCAAACGGTGAAGTCCGTTTCATCATCCGAGATCTAGAAAAATTTTGGATTTTGAACGAAATTACTATTTTACCATTTTTCAGAGAATTAGAATTTTCTCGAGTTTTACAATTTTTATCGGCTTGAGACATTTTTTAAGGATTCTTTTACAGATATTAGTTTATAAATAAACTTTATTTTTATGTTTCGCCAATTCCTCTATTCCAAATAATTTTAAAGACATGGTAACTACTTGCATTTAGTCAAAAGGATGCAAACACTCCAATATTTTATTAAAAGCTCAACGGAAATGAATAATTATTCCTAAATACAAAAGTTAGTTATAATAATTATTCCCATTAAAAGGTCATGTCGACATCAATTATTGTAACAGACTAGGTCGATACAGTCTAAATGAGCAGGCCATGTTGGGCCATATGAAAAGGCCCATCATACCATCGTGTTGGCCCATTTCGCCCATTTAAATAATTATTTGAACTTTCTTTTTTACTTTTCCTTTATCAAATGTTTAAAAAATATAACTCCCAACAATTATATAATGACCAGTTTGAGGCATAAAAAAGTAATTTAATAGTGACTTTTTCTTATTTTATATCAAATGTCTATAACATCCCCAAACTAGTTATAATGATAAATAAGAAAGGTTTTCATAATCCCAAGTTTTTGAGATGCTTTTTTGTTTTGATCCCAATCATCACTTGACTACCTCATCAAGTTAACTAATCTTACGTGGCATCATGTCACAAAAAAAATCTTAAAGTTCCCATTCCCCCGAAAGCTCTGTTTTTTAGGGAGTCTGATGGCTTCGTCACCGCCTGATAACAATGTCCCTATTTCTGATTCCATCCCTAAAACTTCCGAATCATCTTGATTTCTGTAGTTCATTGTTTGGTCGATGCTTTCCATTGATACCACTTCTTCTTGCACATTCCCGGCAGTTTGGGCAATGGGTAATCTTCTTTTTCGGTCGATTTCAAATCCTCGGATTTCCCTTCTCTGCTGGATAGAACATAGAAGAAGGGTTGTTTAATGTTTTGCCAAGAAAGGTCATCATCTGCATCTGCTTTTTCTCTTTGTTCTGTAATCGACCCTCCATGGCGGCAATTTCGTTCCTTGAATTCTGATGTTGCTGCCGCAGCTTTACGATTTCTCCATTAATATGTTTCTGTCTTCCTTGAATCTTTCAAGTTCGTCCTCCAATCCACATTGTCCTACGATAACAGATTAAAAAGGGCATACTTAATTTTTCCCATTTTAAAACCCTTTTTGTATTGGAAACTAACACTAAATTGACTTTGTGTGTTGTTAGCCTTGAAACCCAAACTAATGGTTTTATTGAGTACAAATATGCATAATGACCTTTTTAGACAGTTTTTACGGCTCTTTGGAATCATCATGTGAAAGCAATGAGGAAATCTTGTATCTTTTGCATGAGTTTGGAAGCCTGTGAAAGCAATTCAACCGAGTTGGGACCATGAAAGAATGATCGTGTAAGAAGATGTAGGAATTGAAGCCATTTTTGAGCATTTCGCATTGCAGCCATGCGACCGTCTCCTCACTTAAGTGGCTTAATCTCGCGATTTCGCATTGACTTAGGCAGTGGGTGCCAAATTTCACACCGACACCCAGACCTGATGTGAAAGTTGTAGCAGACAAAGAATATCAAGTTTTTTAGCTCCAATCTTTAGGATTTGATTTGTATTATGAAAGTGCTTGCCTTGGGCAAGAATAAAACCTCTAGAGATGTATTATGAATAGGGGTAGATGATCAAACCAAGAGAGACATTCAATATTCAGTTTTTCTCTTAGTTTAGTTTAGTTTAGTTTTGTAATTTGGGATAATTCTCTCATTTTCCTTTTATAAAAGCTTTCAACACTTTTTCTTCAATTTTTCTGCCTTCTTTCTATTTTATGGCATGTTCAAGACTCACCATGAGTGAGTAGTAGACTTTCTCGGGGTGAGGTGGATCTAATCCACCCCACCATGATGACCGAAGGGGGTAGCCGCACTTCAGACCAAGAGTAACGACCTCAGCCTATGTAGAAGCTCGAAGGTCAGGTGTACAACTGTTGGGGACTCTTTGTATGGGGAGGCAACAGTCCTAGTTCCCCTAACTATCCGTATAGGAATCTCGTTTCTCTTCAACTAGTCTTTTTGATACTTGGCAAGTCCGAATGATATGTTGGGTGCTTAGGCAGCACACCTTTGACCCAGCATGCGTAATAGATTGTCTCTTGTTCGAAAACCAACAAAGGGTTGAGTTGAGAACCTGTCATACACCTCTAAAATTAGGTATGAATAACTAACTCTACACCTAGAATTTATGCTTCACTTATATCTTACAAGAGGAACCTAAGCAGAGTTTTGGGAATCGGCTATATGCTGGTTTTGTAGGCAAACGATCGGGAATTATAAAACCCCCCGTCCCCCCTTCGAATCACCATATTGAGGCTGGATTTGGTGAATCCAAAGCCCGAGTTATTTATATAATTTTCCAAAAAATCAGCAATCAACTCTCTCCAAATCACTAAAAAATCAGCACTTTACTTTCTATTTTAATTTCCCTTTCATAATGCAATCAATTAGAGTAATTAGGATCTAAGATTACAAAACTAAAAGAGGAAAACTCATCTAAGTGGACGACCCTAGAGCCACTATACCTACAGTAGCTACGGGCTACATTGAGGTTGGTTTTAAGTTTATAAATTTTTGTGCTTCTCTGTAACGCCCCTTCCCCTAGCCGAGGCAGGAGAGGGGACACCACACGGGACTGAGACTTCTTAAGTTGATTTTCCGACATTGGTGGGCCCATTTCTAAAACATAATATCATAATAACAGTAAAATTGTAAAACTACCACCATAGTGTTATTTAAATTGTCCTTTACATTTATTGGAGTCTCATTTGCTTATACTTACACAAGTTCCATTATTACCAAATTATTACATTTACATTACAAAAACAAAATAAAAAACCTATATCAAAAAGACTCTTAATGTTATGTAACACCCCAAATTATACATTGGTAGTTTATTACATGTTTGGGGTATAATAAAAGTCAAAATTGTATTTTTCGAAAATTTAAGTGCTAAGGGTAAAATAATAATGATCAAATTAAGGACTTAAAGGTCATAAAACAAGAAGATTATATGCTATTGTAGGAATTTAGATAAATTCATTTGCAAATAGGTGGGAGTTAGAGGACTAAATTGCAAAAGCTAAAATTTAGCCAAAAAAAGGGGATAAGACCAAACGTCGTCTTAGAGGTTCTCATTTTTCTCCCTTTGGCTAGGGCTACGGTTAGGCAAGGAGGAGACTTCTTTGGTGATTTTTCTTTAATTGCTTTGGAGATCTAGCCTTGTTGATGAGAAGAAGTGAAGAAAGGGAGAAGTTTGGTTCAAATCAAGAAGATCAAGGTTAGGAAATTAACCTAACTTCCTCTTTGTTTAAGTTGTGTAGGAAAAATCCTATTAGAAATGTTGTTGGTTGGTATAAGATGAGTTTTGTGGTTTATTTTGAGGTTTATTTGAGTTGGTTTTGGGTTTTGGATGGAAATTCCGGGTGAAAGGAGCAAACGGCATTTACGTAGGAAATGCGCCATTGAGTACCGGTTCTGAAAGTTGAGTATGTCGATTTTTCGAAGTTGTTTAGTCGAAAGGATATTGAGTACCCGATGCTAAAAATTCAGTGCGAGTACTCAAACTTGTTTTCTGTCTAGAGGATGTTGAGTACCGGTACTTAGGTTGAGTAGGTACTCAATCAATTTTGCCGGATGATGATGAGTCTGCCGTCTTGAGAGTTGATGCGATACTAAGGAGTAGTACCAGTACTAAAAGTTGAGTACTGGTACTGAAAATTGAATACCGGTACTCCAAGTTATGTAAGGTCCGAGTACCAATCTTGTAGCCCTATTTCTGTTATGTTCTTCCGTTAATTCCAAATGAAAGGGGTCCGTATATGTATAAAAGTTATATGAAAAATGCTCTCTACCTCGTCGCCTTGGCGATCCTATCATTGGGCAAACATTGTTTCTTGCCCTTATTTGCTAATGTGATTAAGAACAAAATAACAAGCTCAGTAATACATATATAATCGTATGCCACAAGACCGAATAGCAAATAGATATGCCGCGTCCCGATCAACGTGGCGACACTCACGCATTGTGCTACGACATACATTTATGTGGGTAGGCACGTCTACGTTCGATCAGGTCAACACTCCTACTAGTGCTACGGCACTTACATTGCGATGGAAGCGAACACGTCTACGTTAGATGCGGCCGACACTCCTGCATTATGCTACGACACCTACATTCGTGGCGAGACAAGTCTTTGTTCAGTATTGTACCATACCTTCAGGTACCTATTGTGCTGCGTTCCTATCATTCATTGTTACGGGTCTATACAGGTAAACATTTATATGAAAAGCATCTAAATAAAATGATGTGTGAAGCATTTATATGATAGGAATATGAATAAGGAATAATAAAAAAGCATAAGTAATCAATTATGCTGCAGTACGTATTATTACTTCTGGTACTTTACGTATAAGATGTGTCTGATACGAACTCTGAGAGATGAAAACACGTTATAAATTATGTTATATGAAAACTCTATTATAGAATTATGTCATCACGTAAACTTTGTATATATTTTTTATTATTATATGTGTGTAGACCACCCAGTGGTCATATATCGATATACGTTTCTCATTAAGCTATAAGCTTAGCACGGGTGTTTCATCCGTGTAGGTACTGAAGAGGACATCTGAGGCATTCCGCATACAATAGGGCCAACACAGCAATAGGAGTCCACCTGATGTAGGTTTTGATTTTTGGTTTTTGAAACGTAAATGTAAAAGTTTTTATAATAGTGGAATTTGTTCATGTATAAGTAAAACGAAATCAGAAATATGTACATGACAGTTTAAACACCACCAAGGTGGTAGTACTAGAAGTTTTAATTCCTTATGGATTTATATATGAAATGGGCCCACCAATGTCCGAAAAGCATGTTAAAGAGTCCCAGTCCCATACCGTGCCCCCTTCTCTTCGTCCAGGCAGGGGTAAGGGCGTGGCATGCTGTGTTGGCCTTGACGAATGCGGAATGTCTCTAACGACCTCTTTAGTACCTACACGAATGAAACACTTGTGCTAAGGTTATAGCTTAGAGGGAAAACTTATAACATATATGACCACATGCAGTGGTTCTTAATTACAGTATACCTATAACATAATTCATATATCAAAGTTTTCACATCTCCCATAAGAGTACATAACAGAAATCTTGTAATAGAAAGTACCCGTAGGTACACAATAGAATAAAACTGAATTGCTTTTATTTCATGTCATTCATGTACACAATATATAAGTATTTGCCTGCATCGACCGGTAACAATGAATGAGAGGACATAGCACAATAGGTACCCGAAGGTAGGGTATAGTGCGAATAAGTCTTGCGGCATAGTAAGTGCACGCCCCTGCGAAGTGTGAAAATGCGTGCGGGAGTGCCGTAACATTGAATAGAGAGTGCCGAAGCACTTAACAAAAAGTGTCGAAGCACTAATCAGAGAGTGTCGAAGCACTAATAAGAGGTGCCTATTCATTCACTATCCAGTCTAAGGCAGTCATACAATTATATGTAAAACCAATTGGGTGAACTTTTTCCAAAGAAAAAAAAAGGGCAAGCAGTGAACTTGCACGCTACAATACGGGTTAGGAAACTAAGTTTTCAAGATCTCGGATGGTCGCGGACCTCAGTGACTTAGCGAAATCCTGGTTACTTATGCAAATTTCGGTTGAATTCCCGAATGGTCAAGTACGTTTTTGAGACAACAGATGTCGGGTGACATATGGCAAGCCATGTGAGTGACACATGGCAAGCCACAAAGCATGCATAGGAAAATGCATGTCTAACACATGGCAAGCCATGTGTCACATGGCAAGCCATGTGTCACATGGCATGAAAAAGCAAATGCATGTGTGACACATGGCAAGCCATGTGTCCACATGCATGGAGCATGGAATTGCTATAAAAAGGAGTTCACAACCAGTTCGTAGAGGAGGGGAGCAACAAAGAGGAAAGGAAAAGAAAGGGAGGAAATGAGAGAAAGAGAAAGGAGAAATGAAAGAAAAAGAAAGGAAAGGAAAGAAAGAGAAGAAAGAGGAAGGAGGCTGACGGTTTCTTCCCTCGGTTCATGGCGTTCCGGCGGCCATAACACGTTAGACTAGGAGTAAAAAAGTCCGAAGGTCCGCAGGTTACGCACTTCAAGAGGTAGGGATTCTTCCTACTTTGGTTTATTTCTAGCATTTGGGCTATTGTTTTGGGCTGATTTTGGAACCATGTTATGCCATGTTAATGGCATGGGACAGATTTGTAACCTGTTTAAAGGGCTGCTTCTAGAGAAAATTTGGGTTGAAAAATTGCATTTACCGGAGCTTCCAAAATGCTCCTGCAACCCTCGGGCATGCTATTATGTGGATTGGCGCAATAGTGTGGCTCTTAGTGTACTCCAACTTCAGACGATCATATCTTTCTCGTTCGAACTTTGATTTGCGTGTTCTTGGAATCTATGAAAAGCTCTTTGAGTCTAGAATCTAGCCATATGTCAGTGATTGGAATTTGGTGCTCACATCATTGCTGAAATTTTGATCATAACAGGACATGCTTGTTTGATGAAATGTTGATATGTGTATTAATATATTGACATGTGATGAATTGTATGTGTAGACATGGCCATTACATGGCATGTTGTAGGCTATTTTGTGGACATGTTGTGTCTTAATTTAGCCTAGAGGATAAAGTGCAATGACTTGCCTACGTAATGATTTATATGTGCTTGTGTGATACATTGACATGAATGAGTCAATGTAGGGAAATTATATACATGTTTGATATAATTACCCAGGATGCATTGGTGATATGCACGTTTGATAATATTGTCCATATAGCATTCATCATATATGTGACATGGTACAAATAGGTAATGGCGCATACATTGCATATGCACGGGGACATCTCATTGAATGGGTGTAAGTGCATAGTGCCATCACACACCATCCTTGGTGGTTGATGAGTGGGCTCGATACATTGAACGAAGTTCAATTGAGTTCCACTGTTCACAGAGCATGAAAACTTATGTCGGGTAGTATCAAGCGGGGATAGATAATCCATTAGGTGAAAGCCCCGATATTTTTGGTTACACATATGTGTCCAACGATGAAAGCCCGTGAAAGTGTAGGCAGGCCCACGAAGCTTGCGGTGAGACCCCGAAAATTTGCCTACCCACAAAAGACACATATTTTGTTAATAAAAATATCATTGGAGGTACAATATCCAATGGGTTTTGGTTTGTTTTGGAAAATGATCATTGGATGAGAACATCAATGATGGTTTATCACACATTGGCTTGTACATTGTGTGGAGGGAGTCGGTGAGGACTTGGAGTATGGTACATGATTGAGTTACATGTCATTTCATGGCATGTAGGATTCCATGGTAGAAATTACATTTTGAATGATTGTGGTGAGTGTGCGACCATTACATGTGCACTTAGGTGGGAAGTAGTCTGGCCAAGTTATCTCTCTTGAGCGTGGCTCACCTTATGGAGCTTATTTTAGGTGCGGGACAAACATCGATGAGCAGGCGCTCATCAGTCGTAATTGTGAAAGGTCGACATGTGGCCTTATCTCATTTGTAAATATATTAAGTTCAAATCAGTTTAATATATGATTTTAATATAAAGTGTTGTAATAAACTCTTAAGGACTGTGTGATGTATAGTCTTGGGTAATATTCTGAGTATGGTTGAAAGGGCCCGATGGGACTACTTTTACTCCTAAATGAGTCTCGGTGAATGAGACACGATAGTGTGTTATCGAGATATGTGATACCCACAAGTATTCCGTAGGTTGATGGTTGGTCAACAGGACCCCCGGGGTTTGGGGCTTCACAATATGTGTTTCAGAGCTTGTTATATTATTCTTACTCACATTCTTGTCTTTAGATAACACACGCAATTAAGGGGCAAGAAAACAAAATCTACCCATAAATAGGTTCGCTGAGGTGAAGCTTCAGAACATTTCACATATAACTTGTATACAGGTACGGACCCTTTCATTCACTTGTTAGGATCCTACATTAATCTAATTGATGGTTTCTAGAATTAACAGAAGACGGGAACAAAAACAGGACTTCAGGTTCGCCTAGGCGTAGGGGACCCTCGCCTAGGGGAGGACCTTCACCGGCCAGCCGGCCACGGCGTAGGAGGCGGCAAATTTGGGAGAAGCCCGGGTTTGCCTAGGCGAAGCTCCTTGCGTAGGCGAAGCTCCCTTTGCCTAGGCGGAGAGCTTCGGGATTATACAGAAATGGCATTTTTAGCCATTCTCACCGAATGATTTCCAACCAAAACAAAACCAAACCAAAACTTACTTAAACCAACCAAAAAAGCCTTTATAATAGCATATAATCTTTTTAACTTATGTCATTTGAGTCCTTAATTTGATAATTACCATTTTACCCTTATTCACCCTTAGCACTTAAATTTTCGAAAAATACAATTTTGACTTTTATTATACCACTAAACTGTAATAAACTACTAGGGTATAATTTTGATTTCTGACTCCCTTACAATAATTTCATCATGTGAAATTATACACGAATTGAAGAGTTGCGGATCTTTGTGCCTTCATTGTCGATTCTAGTTCCCAAGTTGGTTCTTCCATACCGTGGTGTTGCCAAAGCGCCTTTACCAGAGGGACTTGCTTATTCCACAATTTTTTTACTTCATGATTTAGAATAGCTTTTGGCTCTTCATCAAAAGTGAAGTCTGATTGCACTTATATATCTT
This sequence comes from Tetrastigma voinierianum, assembly GCA_016808115.1. Lineage (NCBI taxonomy): Eukaryota > Viridiplantae > Streptophyta > Magnoliopsida > Vitales > Vitaceae > Tetrastigma > Tetrastigma voinierianum. The sequence continues at coordinate 69,880 of JAEQBH010007979.1, read as the reverse complement.
GTACGAGCAAGATATGAGATTCATCAGAACAGTATCTCCGAAGCATGGAGACATGGAACACATTATGTAATTTGGCCAACTCCGGCGTGAGGGCCAAATGATAAGCTATTGGTTCAATTCTTTCTAAAATCTCATAAGGTCCAATAAACCTTGGACTCAGTTTTCCTTTCTTTCCAAACCGTAGAATCTTCCTCCATAGTGATACTTTCAAGAAGACTTTATCTCCGACTTCATACTCTATGTCTTTTCTTTTCAGATCTGCATAAGATTTTTGTCTATCACTAGCAGCTTTTAACCTTTGTTGAATGATCCAAACTTTTTCTTCTATCTCTTTTACTATGTCAGGACCAATTACTTTATGCTCATTTAGGTCTATCCAGCATACAGGAGTTCAACATTTTTTACCATACAAAGCTTCATAGGGGGCCATACAAATACTTGACTGATATCTGTTGTTATAAGCAAATTCCATAAGGGGAATATAACTATCCCAACTTCTAGGAAAATCTAGCACACAACCCCGAAGCATATCTTCTAACACTTGAATAATTCTTTCAAATTATCCATCTGTTTGTGGATGGAAGGCTATACTAAATTGATCAAGTACAGAGGTGTATAATTCTTTCAAAACCTTGATGTAAGCAGCTGGATCGTGGTCGAACACTATTAATGATGGAATCCCATGTGTCGAACAATCTCACTCACATACATTTTAAACTTCTTGATCCATGAAATAGTCAAGCGGTTTGGTAAGAAGTGGCTTGGACTTTGTAAGTCAGGTCATTATTACCAGCTTAATCGTGTTTTAACTTAGGTGGGGGAAAAGCGGATCTAATCCATAGTTATGTTGTCCGCTTCCATCATGGGGTAGATGGATTTAACAAACCGAACGGTACTTGATGTTCAGCTTTTACTTGCTGACAAGTCATACATTTGGACATAGACTATATCTTTTTCATCCCTCACCACCAATAGTACTATTTCAAATCGTAGTACATTTTGTTACCTCTAGGATGCATGATGAATACGGTATTATGGCTTTCATACATCAATTTCTTTTTCATTTTCTAGACATTTGGTACACACAGTCTATTCTTGTAAAACAAACCTCCATCTTCTTCTATAGAATAGTCAAACTTATCTCTATTTCTGACTAATTGTACCCTTTGTTGTAACTTGACATCATTTTTATGAGCATCTATTATCATATGTTTCAAATCAGGCATAACTCTTAATTGAGCTAACAAGGCTCCATTAGATGTAAATCTCCATGCACAATGTTTCAGGGACAAAACATAAATTGTTTTTCTACTTAAGGCATCAGCCACCACATTAGCTTTTCCTAGGTGGTAATCAATTATGCAATCATAGTCCTTAAACAATTCTAACCACCGACGTTGTCTCAAGTTCAGTTCCTTCTGAGTTAATAGATACTTAAGACTCTTATGATCTGTAAATATTCCACATTTTTCACCATATAAGTAATGTCACCATATTTTCAAAGTGAACACTATCGTTTCCAATTCCAGATCATGTGTGGGATAATTCTGCTCATGTGGTTTCATCTATTTGGAGGCATATGCCACTACTTTTCCATCTTGCATCAATACACATCCTAAATCAATCCTTGAAGCATCACTATACAAAGCATATTCTTTGCAGGAGTAGGTTGGGTGACTGCGGTGCCCCGACCCGGTATTTTCTTTAAGCGTTCAAAACTTATTGACACTTGTCATCCTATTCAAAATTCACACCTTTCGGATGACAGTAAGTGAAGAGGCTATGACGGAGAATCCTTTAAGCCAGTCGACAATACCGTAGACCAGCTTCTCACCTCTATTACATTTCGAGGTGGTTTCCAACTCACGATCGCTTCAATCTTCGCAGGGTCCACTTTAATACCCTCTGCAAACACAATATGGCCTAGGAATGACACTTCCTTAAGAAAAAAAATCACATTTACTTAACTTTGCAAACAACTTTTTCTCTCTTAGGATCTGCAACACTATCTTCAATGTTTTTCATGTTCTTGTGCATCCTTAGAATACACCAAGATGTCATCTATGAATATCACTACAAACTGATCCAAATAAGGGTGGAATAACCTATTCATCAAGTCCATGAATGCAGCCGATGGATTAGTCAACTCAAATAGCATTACTAAAAACTCATAATTACCATATAGGGTTCTAAAGGCTGTTTTCGGGACATCAACATCTTTCACCCGAAGTTGATATCACGATCACAAATTATCTTTGAAAGAACGCCGCTCCTTTCAGCGATGAAAAGATCTTCTATTCACCGACCTTGGACATTTATTCTTCACAGTTACCTTATTTATTTCCCGATAACCAATGCACATTCGGAGAGTGTCATCTTTCTTTTTGACAAACAAAACCGGTGCACCCTAGGGTGAAACACTAGGATAGAGGAATCCCTTGTCCAATAGCTCCCATAGTTGAGTCTTCAACTCTTTTAGTTCAATTGGAGCCATATGGTAGGGTGCCTTAGAAATAGGAACTGTTCCATGTAAAACCTTAATAACCATATCTACTTCTCTTTAGTTGCCCAGCGGAGTAATTCTCGAGGAAACACATCGGGAATTCTTTTATCCTTTGGAAAATCTTCTAGATTCACCTATCCCCTCTTGAGTCAAGCACCAAAGCCAAAACTACAGCTGAAATACATTTGACATTGATCCGAATCGGGATACCATGTCTGATTACCTCTAACGAGTTAGAACATTTAAAAGCACTGCGTTTTCTTATACAATAAGTATGGCTCGATGTTTGGATAACCAATCCATCCCCAAAATCAAATCAAACTCATGACAAGGAAATGCAATCAAATCAACCGAAAACTCTCTATCATTAACCATTAGAGACGGTTCTTATACGCCATTGACTCTAACATGCCCCGAGGACTAGTAACATGCATGTATTATGCTAAAAGGCTCTACTAATATGAAATTTATCACTCAAATTTCAATGCATATATAAGAATGTGTAGAACTGGATCTACCAAAGCATACATTTCATTTCCATAAAGAAGTGAAATTACACTTAATAACTCTGGTGCGTCTGTTCTTTGCTAACTCGCGCATAGCATAGCTCAACTAGGGTTGCGTGGTAGAGGCGATTTCTTGTTTACGAAGTAATACCTCTTCATGACTTACTGAACTACCTTGCCTTCTACCTGCACCACGGTTGATGGAGAATGCGTTGATCCTCTCGGCTACTTCCTTGAGGATTTCTGAACTCCTAAATCCTCGAGAGACCAGGTCGCTACTCAGTTGGTCGGTGCTCCCATGACAACCCCGATTACTCGTCTGCAAGTACCATAATGGTTTTTGTGATAGTACAAGCATTCAGGTCTTTCATCTTGTCTAGTTGAAGTGCCCTTATTGGAACCCTGTGTCATTGTATGTCCTTGTCCCCTACCTCGAGTAGTAGAACCATGTACGAATTCTATTTGAGAATCTCTAGTTCTTTTACAGGAGGAAGAACTACCTCTTGAGAATTTTCTCTCTCGGTTTCTTTCTTGACTCACAATTTCAGATTTCTCAATTTTCATGGCCGCTTGCACTAGCTGATAAAAATTCACCACTTGTAACGATGTAACAACCATGAGGTACCTTTTTATAGACTCCTTTAGGCCATCCTCAAACTGTCTACATCAAAAAGTTTTAGTAAGAACTGGTTCTAGTGCATACTTACTAAGGCGGCTTCTCATATCCTGCCACTATCAGATTCCCCTGTTTCAGATTCAGGAATTGCTTCCACTTGGTCTCTTTATAGTCATCAGTGACATACTTTGTATGAAACTCTTGGACAAAGAAGTCCCATGAAATTAGGTCTGGAAGTAGTGGATTTCTTAGGACTAACTTCCACTAATTATAAGCTGCACCTTGCAGTAATGAGACCGCACATTTGACCATCTGTTCAAGGGGACATTTCACTTCGTCCAAAGCCCTTTACAATTTCTCGGTAATCGGCTTTATCGGACTCTTCGAACTTGTACGAGGAATTCTTCTCATGCTTTCTTACGAGAATCAATCGAGCTTGAGGGGTTGTGGTGATCTAAGGCGGCTGCCATCACGAGAAAGAATTTTTAACAACGCTTCAGTTGAAGCATGTTCACTTCTAGTCGACCTAAGCGATTGACCCGATGGATCAAGGTCAGCCAAGTTGGCAGCTTTCAATTGTTTCCTCACGGCTTCTGAAGTTAGTCCATTCTAGACAATATACAAAACAATGACATCCGCATTAGGCTAACACAATACTATGTATGTACATTTTTAACCTAATAGTTTTCCATAAACGCCTAAACCTAGGCTCTGATACCATTAAAATTGTAACGCCCCTTCCCCTAGACAAGGGAGGATGTCACACCCCCAACCCCCGCCTAGGCGGATACTGGGACTTTTTACTTGTTTTTCGGACAGTGAGTGGGCCCACAGTCTCCCTGCTTGAATCAAAATATCATGAATATACAAAAATAAAACTACCACCGTAGTGGTGTTTATAGTGTCAATACATACAGTCCTGAGTTCCATTTACATATACATATACAAAAACTTTACATTTACATTTACATAATCAGAGCGCAAGACCTATTGTGATGGACTCCTACAAGTGTGTTGGCCCAGCATAATGCGGAAGATCACGGACACCCTCCTCTGTACCTACATGGATTAAAACCCGTGCTAAGCTTATAGGTTAGTGGGAAACTTATGACTGATACTCACTTACAGTAGATATATAACAGTAACAGATATACAATAGCAGATATCAGGATTTTTCATGAATTCATATAACAAACTTATACACATACTTGTACTTATAGCAAACTTATACTTGTTCAGATCTCCCTTAGGAGTTACAGAGCTTATACTTGTTCAGATCTCTCGTAGGAGTTACAGAACTTATACTTGTTCAGATCTCCCGTAGGAGTTACAGAGCTTATACTTGTATGGAGGTACCCGTAGGTACTACAGAGTTTATACTTGTATAGAGGTACCCGTAGGTACTATAGAGGTTATACTTGTATGGGGTGCCCGAAGATTTCTGAGGCTTATACTTATCTGAGCTAGCAGTAGGTACATTGAAACGAGCGATGTACATTAATTTACTCTTATTCGTTATTCAAACTCTTATCATATAAATTTGTTTGACTACCTAGACGGTAATAAAAGTAGTAGGACCTTAGCACAATAAGTGCGTGAGAAAGGTACAATACGATGCGAGGTGTCGTAGCACATGGCGAGGAGTGTCGGCTTGCTAACAAGAGTGTCGTTGCACTAATCGAAGTGTAGGAAGTACTAAATGTGTTGAACCACGGTCAGAGAGTGTCGTCACACTAATCAGAGAGTACCGAAGTACTATACGTGCTTGCCCACGTAACAGAGGTGTCATGTCATTCAATATCTGGTCTTAAGCAGTCCTACAATTATGTGTTCAGGAACTTACTATATTATCATAGAGGCATTAAGTTTGCCAACATCAAACTCGCTTCGCCTCGGTGGTGAGGTACGGTCTAATTTTCCTTTACCTTACAAACATGAATGGACCCTTTCATTCACTTTTAGGGTCCTCATTAGTCCAATAGACAAGTCCTCGAAATAACGGAATAGAAAAACATGACAAAAACACATGTTTGTGAACAGTGCTACACCACGGCGTAGCACTACTACGCTATGGCGTAGGCCTTCGCCGAGGCATAGATTTGTTACGCCTCGGCGTACCCGAGGCTTGTCCAAGCCTCTTTCTCGACCACGTCGTTGCGTAGGATCCCTACGCCCCGGCGTAGGACTGAAGTACTCCAGATTTCTTGATTCATCCTATTTCAAAATCAACCAAAATCAAAGAAAAATCATATACTCTCCCGGGAAAAACATCTCCTAAGTGTGTTCTAACCCAACCAAAACCAAACATAGAGATTAATTAGGGTTTTTCCAAACCCAAACTCAAATACTTGTAAGTTAGGTTAACTTCCTAACACTCAAACAGGTATCCATACATCATAAACAAAGAATCCATACTCAAATGGAGGATTCCATACTCATCTTATACTAACTAGGGTTTTACCAACCCATCTTTCAACGAATCTAGGGTTAGGATGAATTCCTAACTAAACCCTAGAAATGGAACAAACTAATATCCATACAAAAGTCCAAAAATCCATACTAATCCATAGTAATCCATACTAATCCATATAAATGTTCACAAATCCATACAAAACCATAGCAATCCATACCTGAAATTCTCTTCTCCTTCTTCTTCTTCCTCTTCTTCTTCTCTTCTTTTCTCTTCTCCTCACGTAGAAACCCTAGCACTCATTCTCAAATTTGTGATTTTTTCCCCAAATCATAAGACCAAGTGGTCTTATCCCTATTTGATTTTACCTTTTTCCTCCTAATTACAATTTGTCCTCAAACTCCATTCTATTTGCACCACAACTTATGCCATTTCTATAATAACATATCATCTTCTTATATTATGACTTTTGTGTCCTATTTTGACAAGTTACAAATTTACCCTTGCTTATTTCCGGGTTTCTCAGTTTTCACGTTTTGAATTTAAATTACGAAAAATTCAAATTATACCTACAAAATACCCTAAACATATTGAAAACGACTAGGGTATATTTCGGGGTGTTACACGGGAAATGGGACGCCACATGGGACTGGGACTTCTTAAGCTAATTTTCTGACATTGGTGGGCCCATTTCTAAAACATGATATCATAATAACAGTAAAACTGTAAAACTACCACCGTAGTGATGTGTAAATTGTTCTTTACATATATTGGAGTCTCATTTCCTTGTACTTACACAAGTTCCACTATTACCAAATTATTACATTTACATTACAAAAATAAAATCAAAAACCTACATTAGAAAGACTCCTAATACTGTGTTAGCCCTGGTGAATGCGGAATGTCTCCGATGACCTCTTCAGTACCTACACGGATGAAACACCCGTGCTAAGCTTATAGTTTAGAGGAAAACATATAACATATATGACCACATGGAGTGGTTCTCATTACAGTATACCTATAACATAATCCATATATCAGAGTTTTCACATCTCTCGTAGGAGTACATAACAGAAAGCTTATAACATAAAGTACCCGTAGGTACACTACAGAACTGAACTGAATTACTTTTATTTCATATCATTCATGTACACAACATATAATTATTTGCCTGCATCAACCAATAACAATGAATGAAGACACTGACCTAATAAGGAATTGCCGAAGGTATGTGCAGTGCGAGCAGTCTTGCAGAAGCACGGGACCGTGCACCTTGCATTAGCAGAGGTGTCATAGCACTATGCAGGAGTGCCGTAGCACTGAACAGAGAGTGCCAAAGCACTAAATAGAGAGTGCTGAAGCACTAAACAAAGAGTGCCGAAGCACTAATCAGAGAGTGTCAAAGCACTAATCAGAGGTGCCTATTCATTCACCATCCGGTCTAAGGAAGTCATACAATTATATGTGTTTTAGAGCTTGTTATATTATTCTTACTCACATTCTTATATTTGGATAACAATTAAGGGGTAAGAAAACAAAATGCGCCTGCTCAAACGAGTTCGTCGAGGTGAAAGCGATATTTCACATATAACTTGTATGCAAATGCAGACCCCTTTCATTCACTTGTTAGGATCCTACATTAATCTAATTGATGGTTTCTAGAATTAACAGAAGACATGAACAAAAACAGGACTTCAGGTTTGCCTAGGCGTAATGGACCTTCGCCTAGGTGAGGACCTTCACCAAGGCGAAGCAACCCATGCGGCGTGCGAAATGGAAAAATTTGGGGCTTGGGTTCGGCTTAGGTGAATAGACCGCTGCGAAGCTCCTCATATGTGAAGCTCCTTTAAGCAGCGGAGAGCTTGGTATCTGGTAATTTTAGCCATTCTCATCGAGTGATTTCCAACCAAAACAAACCTTGAAACTTACTTAAACCAACCAAAAACACCTTTATAATGAGAGTTAGGGTTTTCCTAACCCACACATGAACAAAGAAAGGAGTTAGGATAGTTTCCTAACTAACAAATGGGAGAATTTCATACAAAAGTTCCATACTTGGATTTCTTGAACTTCCCAACCAAGCTTTCTTTCTTTTTACTTATACAAGGATAGATCTCCAAAAGATGGAGAGAAATCACCAAAATGGCTCTTCTCCCCAAAATCGGATGCCCTAACTCCCTCTAAAGCCAAAATGAGAACTCATCTCATTCTAAGACCAGTTTTGGTCTTATCCCTCATTTGGCTTAATTTTTACCCCTTGCATTTTAGTCCTTCTTCTTTATCCCATTTGCAAATCAAGTTATCCAAATTCCTACAATAGCATATAATCTTTTAAACTTATGTCCTTTGAGTCCTTAATTTGATAATTACCATTTTACCCTTATTCACCCTTAGCACTTAAATTTCCGAAAAATACAATTTTGACTTTTATTATACCACTAAACTGTAATAAACTACTTGGGTATAATTTTGGGTGTTACATTCTCGCTTGTCTCCAATCTAGCAACCTGACGGGACATGAACCACATGTCGCCATTGCCGAGGATGGTGCCTTCTTTTTTAGTAATATGAATTTTTAGTTAGTTTCTTTAATTGCTTTATATTTTTCTAATTTTTTTGTACTTTATTTTTATTTTTATTTTCTTTTTTGGACAAACCATATTAATAGTTTCTCTAGTGTTTTTGTTTTTTAGTTTTGTTTTCTCGTAGGATTAATATCTTGGTGACCATGACTTACCTCAACTACATGAGAAAATTGAGGTAAGTTCGTATTATCATCAAGATATGAGCATATATCAACCCTATTCTAATTCTTGGGAAAATTCGTATTATTCACAAGAAGACTATGAGACCCCACCACTAAGTTCCTCCAATGGGATAGACATAGGAGACCTAAGAAGGGCATTGGAAGACTTTAGGAGTGAAGAAAAATTGCAAACTACAACCGAGTTCCTCCATTGAGCAAGACATGAGGGACATAAAAAAAGCGATAGAAGACTTTGTGATTGAAGCAAGAGATTACAACAAGGAACAAAACTATGGGTTGAACTATAGAGAGGAGATGTATGAAGGCCTAATGCAAGAAGTGGATGACATCCAGCACTCTCCCGCTCTATTATCTAAGCCTACACTACCTATGAGGAAGGTATGTTTCCATCTCAACCTCAAAATAATTTGGAATTCATATATGAAGTAGAGGTACAAGATGAGGATTTACCTAATGTGCTTGAAGAGAAATCAATGTTGGCATTAGAAAGTAATAAGAAAATCGACCAGCCCACTCCCCTATATTTCACACTACCTCTCTTTGACAGTGTGAAAATTTCGCACCCTGAACCAAATCCAAGCCTCATTGCCCAAGTTTGCACTATAGTCGAGGGAGAGTGCACAAATTTTGCACCCTCACCCTTAATGACTGCAAAAATCACCAGAGAGAGTTATGAGCCCCTTCTATTGAATAAGAAAGAAAATATTGAAACTCTTGAGATCATTGGAGAGTGGATAGCTTATGTAAATGAAGCAATGGAAAGAATTTCCATACAATTAGAAAAGCAACCAATTACAATTGAAGATAGGGAACCTAAAGAGATGAGCATAATTGAAATACCATTAGAGAAACATTATGATAGGACTATAAAAGATGCACCCTACATTGAGGAAATAGTTGAACATGACAATATCTTACCACTTGTGATTGTAAAACCCGAGAAAATCTAATTTTCTGAAAAATGGTAAAATGGTAATTTTGATCAAAATCCAAAATTTTTCTAGATCTCGGATGATGAAACGGACTTCACCGTTGGAATCCTCTCATGAAATCTAGCTACCACGTTGACCTCAGCCACCGTGACAATCGGAATTTGCATGTTTTTCGAGTCAGCAGCTAGTTTACACACTTAAGACATTTTCAAAGGCTCAATATGCCACGTGTCAAAAGTGTAATGGGCCAACTGAGTCATGTAAATGGGGCTCCATGTGGACATGTGGCATCTCCAAATTTGAGAAAAATCCAAAGTTGGTGGATAAAATGGATAAGGAAACTCTCTCAACCAATGAGAACTTGACAAGTGGTATGAGGGACAGTACAAAGATAGTATCTTTCTCCATTTGCCTGGTACGTGCAGTGGGGGAGGGGGAGAGTAGATTTTGAAAAAGAATGGGTTTTTAGAAAGAGAAAGTCCAACTTCTCTTTAGATTTCCCTTGCCCGACCGTCGCCGTCGCCAAGAGCTGCAAAGCTACGCTTGAAGGGCTACGCGGCACCGGGTTCAGGCTTGACAACTCCCGGAGGTAGGTTTTTCTCCTACTTGCTTTAGTCCTGCTTTAAGAGCTGTAAATGATTTGGAGTGTTTGATACGGAATGGCCAAGCTTGGGTGGGTCCTAAAAACTTGGGACTGGCAATTGTTTGAGTTTTTTGACCTGTTGGGATGCATTCCTACCGATCCTTCAGTCGAAATTGGTCCCCTTGTGTTATAATTGTGTGTTAAATTATGGTTTGATGTTGTTAAGCCAGAAATAGCTATGGATTTCGGTTTCACAAAGTGAACCGATAGCTATGCAGAGGGTCGTCTACGCATGTACCCCACTATCCTGTGGGGACCGCAAAACAATCTCGGCTTCGTTTGCTGGAACCGAGAACAATCCATGTGTGTTGTGGCAAAATATTGCTCAGCATGAATGGCTTGAAGATGTATAGAATGAAATTGTTAATGCATGAAAATTTATAATGTGTTAACATGAGGTTGAATATATAAAAATATAATGTGTGTGAGACATTGAATGATTGTCGACAAATTTCATGTGAGCTAATTCTGATGTTATTGTTATGAATGAATATGATGTTGTGAGTTAATTTATGTTAGTATAGGCATTTATATATTAACATGAATTGTTTGAAATGGCATAATGTACCATATGCACCGGGGCACCTTAGAACGATAGGTGTGAGTGCATGACATGAAAGAAAATAAAAAGGAAAATGGTTGTGAAAGGAATTTCAATGGAAGATTTTCTGGAGAATTGGGTTTGGAGATTGTCCAACAATTCACGTCGGAAGAGTCCATGAATTGTTTTGGAGAGTTATCCCACAAATTCGCCTCGGAGGGTTGTCCAATAGATTTTACCGAAACTCAGTAGTATGTTTTCGAGAGCAAAAACCTTTTGTTTTGAAAACAAACATTTTCTCATACTCACTAGGCATGCGTGGGAGGGAGTCAAGGGAGGGCCTGGTGGCGTGGTGAGTCACATTCTCACCATATCATGTGTACATTTAAGTAGGATCATGTATTTGTGTGTTTGGCTGCCATTACATGCACTAGGAAGGGAGTAACCTATGTAGTAGATTATCACTATCGGGTATCATTACACTATCGAGGATCATTATTTCAGTACATGGAATGTTCGCAAGACGTACGCTCATTAGAGGCCGTTTGAGAAGAAAGCCGACATGTGCTTTGATTTGTTTTTTGTAAAACATGTATGAATTCATTACAATTGAAACATGTTGGATTGTTATTTTCGATGTATTAACTCTTGAACTATGGTAATATAGTTGATGTATTTTTAGCGAGGCGGGATGTATGGGCCTAATGTGGCTATTTTATTTCATAAAATGGTCTCAAGATATGAGACACGGTGAGCTCCGCAGTCGGGACGGTGGAGTCAACGAGACACCCCTAATTGGGGGCGTCACAAAGGATCAATGCATAATCCACCCTGTAGAAACTAGGTAAGCTCTACAATTTTGAAGCCTTTGTCTAGTATGCTAGAGTATGCATCCCTCGGAGACATTGAGGTTGTCATACCATATGAGGAGATCAACCTTGTGATTTGCAAACCAAACATATATTATGAGAAGGATGATCCAAGAGACTTATATTCTTAATGTCATCGTGGAGGAGAACCATATGAGGTACAAGGATGAAGTCAAAGAGAGTTGTCCACTCAAATTTGACTATGAGGGAATCATTATATTTGACCCAGATTAAGTACCAGTAGCTTGACCATCTAAGACTTAGTCTCTAGCTAAGTAGTATTGACATTAGTCTTGATAATTGGTTAGCCTTGTTTGGAATTCATAGTGATTATGAAATCTTGGATTTTAGGAAAATAATGGTTGTGGGGGACATGATTTGATCGGACTCATTCTTTTTGGAACTTAGAATTCACACACACACACAAGATCTCTTTTATAAAATTTGAGTTTGTGCCCCTTCTTTCCTAGTGTCACTTACTTTGAGATACTTGATTGATTTTATTAGTGATGAGACACCTTCAAAAGAAGGTCAATGAGGAAGGGGTAGTTAGGGTTTTTTGCTCATTATTGATAGGCTTTTAATAACTATAAATAAATATAATAAATTCATTTTTCTAATAAAATGTAAAATAAATGTAGGATGTATTAATTAAATACAAGTAGGATGTCTCAATTTCTAGAATCTCCTTATTTCCAAAAAGTTCAATTCCTAGAATTTCCTTGTGTCTAGAATTTCTCAATTTAAAAAATTCTCTAATTTCTATTTTTTTTTTTAGTTTTCATAAGTCTTTAATTTCCAAAATCTCACAATTTCTAGAAATTTTCAATTTCCTAAAATTTTCAATTTCAAAAAATTTTAATTCCTATAATTTCCCAATATTCAAGATTCCTTAAGTTTAAAAATCTTATAATTTATGAAAATTTTACAATTTTCAATCTCCAAAATTTCTCAATTTCAACCAATACAATCAACTCATATTCATAAGTTCTTTAAAAAAAAAAAACCTTAATAATTAATTTAGATTGGGAGCTTACGGAAAACACTTTAATTTATTCAAACATTCGTAATAAATCTAAATTAATAACCCAAAAATTAACAATCTAACGTAGAAAAATCCGATCTTCAAATCAGACTTTGAAATTTCCAATTCTACTTTCTCCAATATATACAAAATGTTCTTCTTTTTTTTTTTTACCAAATAACAACAAGGTATTCAAAGCTACAATACATATCTAAGATATTAATTTTTATCGTTAAACCTTTACCTAAAAAAATGACTTTCAAACTCTAGATCATCAACCTTCAGTCTTACATTCTTTTTAACTCCACAAAAAGGAATAGAGAATAATAGGAAAAAAAAATTTAATTTGTACCTACATTATTTTATTAGGTTTAGGGTGTCATAGCATCAACCTCAAATGAGAAAAAAAAAAATAACAAATTGCATTTGATTATCAATCTATATAATACCACAGATAAATAATGGATGAATTCATGTTTCTGTATAAGCTTTAGAAGACTGAGAAATTCCACCTATGAAAATGGCAAAATCGTAATTTCGGTAAAAATCCAAAATTTTTCTAGATCTCGAATGATGAAACGGACTTCACCGTTGAAATCGTCAAGAAAATCTATTACCACATCGACTCGTCGAATTCTAATACACTGACTTCACACGTCGAGGCACAAAGTATCAGCTCGAGAAATGATATGCAGATGCGACAAAGTCAACATGGTGAATACATCATGTAACATATGTCGCATGAGCAGAGAGATGATGAAATGGATACCGAGATAGTGCCAAGTGTCAAAAATCCAAGAGAAGGGACACATAGGGAATTTTGGGAAAAGAATAAAATGAGGAAAAAGACAAAACGCGGAATAACGGTCTTCTTCTTCAAAAGATCAAAAAATGGTTTGACGCCCAAAGCAATGGATTTTGCGATTTTTTGAGAGAGAAACATTCCTCTTAGATTCCGAAGAATCGGACGATCGCTTCCGACGAAGCGTTAAGCAGCGGCTCTACGCAACGGCAGGCTATGCGTGACACCACCTGTGGAGTTCCGACAACCCAAGAGATAGAGATCTTTCCACTTGTGTTAATCTCGTTTCAAGGAACCATGCAAATGGTTATGAATGTATGGAATATTTGAGGCTTGTTTTTGGCGAAATGGCTTCGGTCTCCAAAAGCTTTGAATCAGTGGAGAAAATTCCTATTTATGTGGTAGTGAAACGATAACTCGAGGTTTTTCTTTGTTCATGTGAATAGTGATGTGAATATTTTGCGTGAATTTTAAGATGTTGAAGCGATTTCAAAATGAGTGCTTGTGTTTGTTAATTAGCCCAGTAGTGAGATAATTTTGTGTAATTGCTTGAAATTACATAATATCGATACTGTGTGATTAATTATGTTAATATATATATATATATATATATATATATGCATGTGAATATATTAACATGAATGTGTTGAATTGGCATCAGCCATTCCATATGCCTTTGGGCACCCCAGAATATTAGGGTGAGTGCATGACGCATGAAATTGAAAGTTAAATGAAAATGTTTGTAAAAGGAATTTCGGCCGGAAGATTTTCCGGAGGTGTGGGAGATGGTCAACAATTACGATCGGAGGAGCTCATGAATTGTTGGAAGGTTCTCAACACATTAACACGGTAGTCAGTATTTTCTGAGAAACTTCGGTAGTGTGTTTTCAAGAACAAAAAACTTTTGTTTTGAAAACTGATTATTTACTCGCATGTTGGCTTAGGCATGTGTGAAGTCGGTGAGACTCGGGACAGGATCGGGCATGTAGACATTCAGTGAGTTCATGAAATTGCTTGAATGTAGGTGTTTGTCATGCATGTGCACTTGGAGGTGGGAGTAACCCGGGTGGGAGAATTAGCCACTCACGGGCTTTGCTCATACGTAGGATCACTATTTCAGGTCACGGGGTGTGCATGGGGGGCCAGCTAGCTGAGTTCGCCTTTAAAGCTAGATTGTGGATTTGGGTATTCGTTTTGTATAACATGTATTAAATTTGTAAGCTTTTGATATATGTTTGGTAAGAGTGATTTATTAACTCTTGAAACTATTGTGTATAGTTGGGATATGTTTGTTGTGAGTATTAATGCAGGGGCCCAAGTGACCATTTTTACTCATTTTAATTGTATATGAACCCGATGTGGTCTGCAAGTTGGTGTTAGAACCGGGTTTGTACCTTGGTAGACTCCGTACAAAGAAGACTCTGCCGTTTTTATTGAGTTGTGTCGGGTTACCGACATTCCACGGCTATATTCCGCGGGTTGTCGGGTTGTCAACGGACACCCCGGTTTTGGGGCGTCACAGTTTCTCTTCAAGGTTTGCTTCGCTCGTCCACGTCACTGTAGATGACTTAATTTGATCAAAAAGTCATTTCAAATATTTAGGAGAAGTGAAGGATAAATTTAAAGGATTAGTATTCATACTTCTAATAAAATGTCATCAAAAGTAATTAAAAGTTTAATATCCATGAAAGTAAATAACTTTTTCAATCTATGTATACTTTAGTCTATAAAACCAATTACAACTTGATTTTTATATTATTTTTTAAAGTCATAAAGAGTCATTATTGTTATAAGGAAATGTGTGAATGACAATCAATTTACAAAAGAAATGTTGGCCACCTTTGTAAAATAAACACTAGTTACCTTAAAGAGTGAGATAACATGCAGATTTGAGTTCCCCAAACACTTATAAATTATCTTCTCCAATTTGTATTTGATAGATCAAAGTAAAGAGAATAAAACTCCATTCTCTCTTGAGATTTCTTTCTCTAAATTTCTCATCATACTTTCTTTGGTTTACAACACATGATCAACACGAATTGCTCTACTATGAAGGTAATTATACGATCTCAAGGTTATTTAAATTTTGTGTTTTTATATTGATTTTGATTTTATTATATATTATCAAAAGCTAGAAGAAAATTATTTGATTTTGGTTATATGTCAAAATCTTTATTATTTTTATCAATTTATCATATACTTTATTCTCATTATTTTGTTATATACCAAAAATTTGTCCCTAGTGTCAAATCTCACAAAAGTCAAGTTCATGACATTTGATATTTGGAAAATGAATTATCTATCTTAAATCCTTAATGCTATGAAATTTTGATGTAAAGTTATCAATCTAGTTTGATTGGGTTTGAATTGATTCCCTGAAGGGAATACAATATCATCCAAATGTCATGGACATGGATGAGGATCGATCATGGTCACAATCATAAAAAAATTCCCGATATCATATTGATAATCCCTCAAATCCTTGGAAACGAACCAGTTGTGGATTACTATCGAGGTAAAATCGAAAGTATATATGAGATAAACCTTTTAAGAATCATGAGAATAATTACTATAGATATTGTATACAATGCTTGATGCTGAAACCCGAGGTCCGTTGACAACGAGTCAGCCAGATTATCAAATTCAGTAACCGATCTCATAGCCTATGTATCATGTTCATTCTCTGCCGTCGGCGAAGTCTTTTTGTTAGGGAGGCTCTGCCCGACATATATCATAAGCAGTATAACCATAACCCATCGAGGGTCTCAACGAGTAGTAGTGACCACGGGGTCCATCTATTCATATCCCCAATCTACATCCCTAGGGACATTCATTCACATTTAAATCCCAAATGAAAATAAAACCTTAATTACAATGGTAAGAGTCAGATCATGGCCCTCTTTACCATAATTACATATGACTATTTGGGCGTAGTCTAAAAGAATTTAGTTACAGTTCTTTTATAAAAAATACTTTTTACAAGGGAAATATCAAGGCCACACATCGGCCTCCTTCATAATCATAGCCTCGTCAGAGCGTCGTCTCCTATGCACCCTTGTACTTTGGTCCTGATAGGGTGAGCAATGTAATAGAAATTCTCCTATAAGGGTGTGACATCCTATCGGGGTCCGTTGACAACTGTCAACTGCAGCTTTGTAAATATCGGGTGTCCCGATATCACACTCATCTGTCTCATATATTGAGACTCATTCCTGCATATTTAAATATACAACAAAATATATGATAGACTATTTAACCAATAGTCCATTTAACAGTCCTTTTATACGACAAAAAGGTATACATGTTTTGGTTCTACAAGACAAAAAAACAAAATATAACAAAGCCGCATCCAGCTCTCATCCCTCTCGCGGTCCCATATGCGAGTTAAACAACTACTTGAACCTTTTATTGTGCAACAGAGAATTTACCACGATGGGGTGAGCAATGCCCAGTAGAAAAATATTCCTACAAAGGTTACCCCTCACCTAAGTGCACATCTGTACACCACATTCAAGCGAAACATGTATGTACCTACTCAAATGTCACCACATTATGGATGAGAATGTGACTCACCCTTTCCATCTTTGAGCCTCTCGACTCCCTCATGCATGCATATGCCAAGTGTGAGAAAACACTGTTTTCAAAACAAAAGGTTCTTGTTCTTGAAAACACATTATTCGATTTTCGATAAAATTCTTTTGGACAACCCTTCGAACAAATACGTTGGGCAATCCTTTGAGGTGAATTCTTGGACAACTCTCCGAAACAGTCCATTGGACATCCTCTAACGTGAACTGTTGGACAACTTTGTGACGCCTCATTTCCTGGGGGTCCGTTGACAACCCGTCAACCCGCGAAATACCTTTGTCTCACTTCATGAGACCCATACATGAGTAAAAAAAAAAATGGCCACATTGGCTTACACATCATACTCATCAAAATACATCGACTATATTGCAATAGTCGAGTTGATACATCACTCTTAATCTGAGCACATATATTCAGAATTTAAAATTTTAATACATGTTATACAAAACATCAAAGCCACAATCCGGCTTTCTTCTAAAAATCGGCCTCTAATGAGTGTCGTCTTCGAACAATCCTATTTTTGAAATAATGATCCTCGACGAGGTGGCTTGATACTTGATAGTGAAAATCTCCTACATGGGTTACTCCCCACCTAAGTGCACATGCAATGATTCAACATAAACACACACTCAAGTAAATACATGATCCTGCCAGATGTCTACAAGCCCAATCCGTGTCTCGAGTCCTCACCCAGGCCTCACATGCACAAGCGATGCGAGAAAAACATCGTTTCATTTCTTTCATGCCATGCACTCTTCATTTCTAGGTTGCCCAGTGCATATGAAATGCATTATGCCATTTCCAAACCTCACATGCTAATATATCAATTATGCATATATTAACAAAGTTTACATACATACCACATGTTATTTAATTCACATCAATAACATCAAAATTAGCTCACTTAAGCTAATCAACAGTCCAATGACTTACACACAATTATATTTCATATAATTCAAACACTCATGTTAACACATTTAATTTTCATGCATTAACAATCTCTTTCCACACAATTCCAAGCCATCCAATTCAAGCAACATTTCGCTTGAAACACGTGGACCAATCTCGGTCCAACCAAGCAAATCGGGACTGTTTTTAATAGTCCTAAACGAGCAGTGGGCTGTCCATGGGCAGCCCATTCACCAAGCAAAGTGGAACCGAAATCCATGGTCACTTCCAGCCCAAAAACACAAAAACCATAATTTATTGTATAAATTATCACACAACCACCCAAAACAGTCCCTACACTGTCTAAAACGGGTTCAAAATATTCCAAGAATTCGGTCCTAAGTTTTGGGACCAATTAAGCAACCACTGCAACTCCAGTAGCCAAACAATTAACAAAACGCAAAGGGGTCTACGTCAAATAGGAGAAAACCCTACCTATTGGAGTTAATCAAACTCCCCAATAGAATGCCCGTGTGGCCCACAATCGCCTCGTGAACAACACACTTCTTGGCCAGCGCGATCGGCGGTCCAGTAGGAAGTCTAGAGAGAAGTTGGAGCTTCTCTCCCACAGATTAAACCCTCCTTTACCGTTTTGAGCTCCAAAATGAAGTGTTCTCCTTTTCATTTTGTTCCTTTTGCCACTTGTAAGCCATCGACCTTGGCTTGGAGGGTTCTATATCCACACTTAATCTACCCACTATGAGATTTTCCTCCAATGACATCATGTCATGTGTCCACATGGGCCCACACTTGAGCTCAAGTTGATTGAATCTGCACTTGACACGGCTGCTTGTGAGTCACCAAGAATGTGCCGGTGTCTGCACCGTATCGTTGCCTCGGCGTGCAAATTTCGGCGAAGAGCGATGTGGTAGCTAGATTTCACGAAACGATTGCAACGGTGAAGTCCGTTTCATCATCCGAGATCTAGAAAAATTCCGGATTTTGACCAAAATTACCATTTGTCTTTTTCAGAAAATTAGATTTTCTCGGGGTTTCACAAACTTTCCAAAGCAATTCTTCAAACAACTTTCCGATATAATTTTCTTTGACAACCCTCATATTTTTTTATTCGTTTGTGGACATACTCCGATAATCAATTATGAGTCAACCCTCCGAAAAACATGTCATGCACTCACACCTACGGTTCTAGGGTGCCCCGGTGCATATGAAATGCAATATGTCATTTCACAACAATTCATGTTACTATATTTAAGCATGCATATATTAACAAAATGCACACACAAACTGCGTATGTTATTCCCATTTTCCAACAATAACACACAAGGAAATGGCCCCAATCTGGGACATAAAACAAGGCGACTCTTGGTCCTTCACGATTCCTCAGGAATTGTGGGATAAAACACACACAAAACCCAAGACATCAGTCCAGAGATCAAAACCAAACCTCAATACGAGTCAGACTGCCGAAAAATAGTCAGAAAATCTGCCTAGGGAACTATCATAAACAATCGAAAGTTGTGAATTTTATTGCAAAAACATTCCTAAATTCGGCCCGGACGTAAACTTGATCCAGAATTCTTAAGAATTCTACACTCCAGTCGAAAAATTTTGGGACTAGGAAATTTACGACCTCGACTAAGAAAACCTCAAGCCATTAAATGACCTTTGGAAGCTGAAATAACACAAATAGGAAAAATTCCCACCACCTCGTGGAGTTTGTGAAAACTCAAGACCCGGGTACCACAACGTGACCCTGCATTGCATGGATCAACTTTGTCTTGATACGACAAAAACCTGCAGTCCACGTTCCATGGATCTAGAAAAGTGAAGAAAATAAAAATAAAAATATCTCGCACACCCTCTCAGTCGTTTCCCCCTCCTTTTTACTTTATCTATTTTATTTATTTATTTATTTATTATTGTGTGTTATTGTTATTTTCTTTTCCTTATTATTATTTTTCCTTTCTATTTCTTCCACTTGACACTTCGCTCAGTAACTGCTGAGCAATTCCCCATAGAATTAACACCACATGTCATGCCATGTGTCTTTTGACTCTCTTACTCGAGAAAATGTGAAATTCTGTTTGTCTCGGAATCCAACGAAATTCTACGGGTTAATTAGATTTAGTGAAGACAGATTCAGTGATGGGATTCGTTTTAGATCATCGAGAGATCGAAGAAAATTTTAAGTTTTCAGCAGAAGTCACATTTTACCCACCCCGAAAATTGAGTTCGAGGTTCTAAAGGGTTACTCTCCCACCTAGTACATGTGGCTGGCACACACATCATACATTCCATATAGAAATGCAATCTGGAAGTTTGTGTCATGAATGAGATGAGACTCTTCATGCCTATAACCTAAGTCCTGACCAACTCCCTCACACTGCTGACGCTGCTGGAAAAAACCGGGGCCATTGGTGTTTCACCCAATGACTTAACTTATTGGACAACCTTCCAATATTCATTTTAATTTATCAAATCCCGTGTGTTTTTATGGGTAACAAATTTTCGGGGTCTCACCGTAGCTTCGTATGCCTTTCGACACTTTTGAGAACTTTTATCGCTAGATACACATGTCTAACCAAGAATAAAATTTGGGTCTTTCACCCTGGGGGGGATCTACCCCATCTTGCTTCACCCAACACACGTATATTTATTTATTTTAATGTTATACAACCATGAGTCTCAATTTTGGACTTCGTCCCATTTCCGAGCTCACCACATATTCACCAAGAATGGTGAATAAACCATTACCATGCACACAAATCCGACTTGACGTGATGTCCTTGTGCATATGAAATGCAGAAATGCTATTTCATGCCATATCATGTTATATGCATAATGAGAGCTACATGCAACATTACCAAAACATGGATAATTATATTTTCTACATATAATTCACATCCATCAAAAGAGCATATATCAACATGATCTTTCACACAACATGTTATTCAATCAAGCAACAAATACACAAATGACCCCAATTCGAACCCATAAAACAAACCTCTCTGCCCCTTCACGACTATGAACCATGTTTGGTTCCATTCGTCACCGAATCATTGTGATACCAAAACACACAACAAAACCCTAAGACATCAGTCCCAAGATCAAAACCAAATCTTAACACAATCTGGGACTACCCGGAACTAGTCCCAAAATTTTCCAATATTCAGTCCCAAAATCTCGAGACTGAATCTCAAGGCCAGTTACGACCCTGAAGAACGCCCATGCCATTAAATGACCTTTAAGCTAGAAATAATCCAAGAAAATTCTCACTTTTCGGGGCTCGACGAACCCCAAATTTTGTACCCACGATAGCCCTGTCAAGGTGGACCGATTTACCTTCTATCTAAACGAAAATCACTTACCCGACAGAGATCTTAGAGAGAGAAGGTAACCCCCTTTTATTTGTTTTTTTCCCCTCTTCTTATGTTCGTTTTTTTTCATCTTCTTCCTCCTTTCCTTTTATTTTTTATTTTCTCCTCCTCTCATTCTTATCCACCGAATTCCTTTTGTTTTCTCTACTTCTCATTTCTTTTTTATTTTATTTTTTTTCATTTTCTTTTCCTTTTATTTCCCTATTTTGACACATGGCTCAATGTGAGCCATTCATTAATAAGGCCTCCACATGGCTCACATGTGCCACTCCCCTAATGATCATGTCATGTGTCACCCACACCCTGTTCTAAAATGTGAAATTCCAATCAGTTCCCTAATTCAACGAATTCGACTAGGTAACTAGGATCTCGCAACGAATTCAACGGCAGTCCTTTCACTATCCGAGATCTATCACCGCTTCCAACCGAAATTACAGTTTTACATTTTTTTTTTTAGAAAAATTGAATTTTTCCCGGGTTTTACATTCTTCCCCCCCTAACATAATTTCGTCCCCGAAATTCACTCACACTAGCACACACAAACACATGCATATGAAAAAATTTATTCTAGGGCCAAATATTAGACAACGCACCTTCATCCTCAAATAGGAAGGGATAGATGGCCCGCATCATGTCCTCGCGTTCCTAAGTTGCCTCTTCCACCTTTGGTGTTACTCAATAACACTTTCACTAATTCTCGCTGGTCTTGTGGTCGCAAAACCCGACATCGGCTATTCAAGAGACGACCGGGTCCTCCGAAGGTCTCATCTATATCAACAATAATCTCTCCCCAATCCACTACATGAGCTGGATTTGGAGAGGCCTCCAGCATGGAGACGTGGAACACCTCACGGACACCCGACAAACCTCTGGTAGCGCCTAACCGATATGCATCAGGCTCCACCTCTCGAGTATCTCGATGGGTCCGATATACCTCAGTGCTAACTTCCCTCGCTTGCCGAACCTGACCACTCCTCTCTTAGGCATCACCTTCAAGAAGACGTGATCACCCACCTCAAACTCTAGAGGTCGATGTCGTCTATCGGCGTAGCTCTTTTGTCGACTCTAAGCCGTGAGAAGACGCTTCTGTATCAAACCCACTTCTCTGGGAGAGGTGTCTCGATCAGATCTCGACCGTTGATGGAACGCTCCCCACTCCGTCCAACAAATCGGGATTGAAATGGCCTCCCATATAAATCCTCATAGGGTGCCATTTGCATACTCACTTGATAACTATTTGCAGGTGAATTCCATTAAGGGCAAGCGCTCCTCCTAGCTACCCTTAAGATCCGTGACGCATTGCCTATAAAGCATATTCTCTAAAACCTCGTATGGTCCTCCACTGACCATCCTCAAGCTTTTGTGGATCAAACTGAAGGTTCATCAGTCAACTACGCCCCATGGCCTGGGAAACTCTTCCAAAAGTGTCCCGTAAACCTGGGATCCCCGTCCGATACGATAGAGATCGCACCCAGCGTAAATGACAATCTCTAATATACAACCCGTAGAATTCTCCAGCTGTGAAGGTCATCCGCACCGGAAATGTGCCGACTTAGTGTTTCATCAAAAATCACCCACACCCTATCGTGTTCACGGTGACGAGTCTTAAACCCATCTATATTTTTAATCCATTTTTCGACTTGTTTTTAGTATTTTAAGAGCAGCCGCCTTATCAAGTAAATTATGGAATATTTACAAACATTGTGTTTGCAGAGTTAATTAAAAAAAAAGATATTTCCCCAAGAAGAAGAAGAGAAAAACAGCATCATGTGCACTACGATGAGTTCTGTGTCGCGATAAACGTTTAAGCAACGGTTAGAGAACCAGTATCGCAACACAAGACCCAAATTGCAGATGAGCTTAAGTGTCAGAATAAAAGATAGCATGTCGCGATTGCAGAAAGTCGGTTGCTTAATGAGACAAAGATCAGCTTATGTTGTGACATAATGAAAGATCAAAGCAGACCTATAAGCCGCGATAGGACCCACTCACACAACACCGACTTTAATACGGAGGAGTTGGTCGAGACAAGAGAGACCGAAGTAAGAAGTCGCGGGCAACAAGAAAATTTATGTCACGACTGGTTTACTTGTTGAACTGGCCTGGTCGCAACAAAGGAACCCAACGTTGCAACATACTTCAAGCTGAGGAGATAAATCTATGTCGCGACATGGATCTTAATGTCGCAACACAGAAATAAGCTGAACAGAGAGAACGAGGTTGCAATAGACTTTTATATGTCGTTACAAAGGTTTCAACACAATGCAAAGAAGTTTTGTTGCATAACAAATTAGGTCATAATGATAACGAGGTTAAACATAGAAGAGCCTGCTACCATGAAATCGGTCATGATAAAGAAATATTGACAATGCCAAGAAGTCATGTCGCAACATCATAACAAAGTTGCAATAAGAAGTCGTCGCACGAAGCCTCCGCCATGCGATTGCACTTTCTATGTCGTGACAGAACGCAAATAATACAAGACAAGGTCAAGAACATAACCCGAATAGGTAGTCGTCGCTGGCTACGAAAAACTCGGGTCGCAACACCAACTTAGAGAAGCCGGTGAGATTGAAAACCGCTATGGTAACATGATTATCGATGCTGCGACATAACTGTTTGATGAATGCACAAAATATCAGTTGACAAAGGAAACCCTATCAATACAGAGTTATAATAATCGAAAGAAAGAAGATCACATAATAAAAATACGTTGTCGCAAATCCAAAGCAAAGAAGGAGCACAAGATCTCTGCTGCGACATGTGATGACTACATACCTGCAAAAAAGACCTGCAACAAAGACACAAAACTCTGTTGCGACGCAACTTCTAGGTCGCCATAGAGAAGGCAAATCTAGGCCATAAATTTTTAGGGATTCACACATAGCCTCAATTTTAGGCCCAAACTTTGAGGGCTCTATAAATAGAAACGACTACGAAAAGCGATGTACCAATCAAGATCGACGAACCAGTACTCAAAGTGAAATGAGGACTTCTTTATATTATTTTTTTCTTTCTTTTTATTTTTCTTATTTTTATTTTCTTCAGAGATTAGATTTAGAGTAGACTCGCTAATTTGTTTACTAGATCCAAACATGAAATTGTTCGTGGTTTCAAAGTTGAATTTAAATCTTGAAATTATTTATGATTACTATTTGACCAATGAACTCTAGACAAAAGCCGGAACTCATTTCTTCCGCTTGATTGCAAGAGTAGTGGAATTTTCCCCGATCAAGATTTAATGTATATCGTAATCCAGCTTTTGAAAGAACAAAACTTCTACTTGGAAATATCTGATGTTAGTTATGGTCTTTTCTGCACAATGAGAAGAATTTTTTTTGAGTCGAGGGTTTGAATTTATTCGATGGCGATGTTATGAATTAATTTGTTCTAATCTTAGTAGCTAATACCTATGAAATGACTATTGTTTGGCTCTGATTTTCAGGAGGCCTCTCGGGAGCGACACAGATGGAGATTCTTTATATTGGGGATTAGTTACTCGGGGGGGTATGCTAGACTAATATTGAAGAACTAATGAGCTCTAAAAGGTTACTTAGATAAATCCTCAATTTGCTCATGGTTTGAGAAGGGCTGAAAGGATATCAATTTAATCAATTATAGAGATCTCCGGCCTCGTGAATGATCTTAACCTGTTAGCCGAGATCTAATCAGAAAGGGAACTCTTTCTAGATCTTAAGGATGAGACATCATTCATTTTGTAGAAATCTAGCAACTGGGCTTTGTCTCGAAGCAAGAAACGGCAAAATACAAGAAATGGGTAAGAAGACAAAAGAAAAATACCCAGATCTTATGAGAAATTTAATTACAAGTAATTGATTAGAATCATGATCTCGCAAACAACATGAATCTCTACCTGAAAAGTATGGTTAGAGGAGGAACCCAAACCTATACTACCTTGCCTCGACAAATTCAGATTCCAACTTAGAGAAAATAAAATTAGATTATGATGCAGAATCGAGCACTCACAAAGAAGTTGAAATCCCAAAGTGTCTACTTCAAAGAATAATCTAGTTAAGTCTAGTTTATATTTAGGGATTTAAATTTTTTTCCTTTGGCTTGGAATGTAGGGTTCAAGTTATTAAAATTTTATTAGGTCTAAATTTTCTAAATCGACGCTCAAATAGTGTGTAACTTGAATAGTTGGGGTAGTTAGTTTAAATTCTTTTCAATCTTCAGAACGATATCTCGTACTTATAGGTCCACTTTATTACTTGTACGACTCGTGCACTTGCGCTTTTAAGACCAGATTAAATCTTTAATCGAAGCTTAGTGACAAACTATTCGCTATGAGCATAAGTTATATTTGGTTTTAACAAGTTTTGGTGATCACGCTGTGAACTAAAGAATTTAAAATAAATATTCCACAAAGAGAGAAATGCTAATTTGGACATTTTTCTTGTTTTACAAAAAATTCTAAAATCAACAAAAAATAGCTTTAACATAAGTGGCCGACAACTACCGATCTTTTTGGAAGCCTAATAACCCAATTTTTGTTATCACTAACTCTATTTGATCTCAAAGGTGTTTCAATTTCAAGAAAATATTAAATGCATAGAAAATCAAAAGCAGAACTGCTGCCTCTAGATCTAGAAATTGAAAGAACCCTGAAAAATCTGAGGAAAGCTACCAGTACTGGAGATAAAAGTGTGGATGATCAAATAGAAAGATTGCAGACTATTCCAGAAGAAAAAGAAGCAGAGAGACCATAGAGGCCTAACACGATGGAGGAATTCCTGTGAGTCTATCATTCAGAGGAGTACTCAGAGGAGACAACCTCCCATCATAAACAACTTTCGTCGAAGCCAACTTTGATTACAATGGCGCAAAGAACACCGCTCATGCCACCCTTCAAGATCCAAATGAAAGCACTTGGGGAGATTTATGAGGATTGGTAAATAATTGTGAGTCTGGAATGGAGTAAGACTAGATGTAACTGTTTCAAATCTTCCCATTCTCATTAAGGACATGGCAAATACATGGTTTGACTTCCACCGCTAGTGGACTGAATACTGGGAAGAACTAGCGCAGGCATTCATGAGCGCATTTTCCTAAATTTCACCGCTGAGAAGAAGAGAAATCATTGTGTTCAAGAAAGGGTGGATGGGAGTCTCTACACTGCATGGGAGAGGTTCATGAGATCATGGAAGAGGTGCCTGCGCATGGGATAGATTTGACAACCTGTATGGACATTTTCACATGCCATAAATTATACCTCTAAGGGTATAATTGATGCATCCTGCTGTGGAGGTTTTAAAAGAATAAGTGTAGAGGAGGCAAGGCAAGTTATTGAAGACCATGCCAAATGCAACAACAAGACTCCATCTGAATCTTCAGGGAGCAGCAGTAGGATGAGGGGAAATTGTCTAGTTGGATTGGATAGAACTATAGCTATAGAAGCCAAGCTTGATGCAGTTATGAACAAGCTGAGTAGCAATGAGAGGAGGATGCACACTGCACATGAAGTTGGAGCAGTTAGAGAAGGAAGGAGAAATAGTGTTGAGGGGTATGAGGAAGAAGAGCCTTACCAGGTTGAGGAGGCACAGTACCTAAATGCAAAAAAGAGTTATACTTTTAAGCCCAACCCCAACTTGCCTACACACTACACTCCAGCACTGAGGAACCACGTAAAGCTATACGGTAGCACAATTGTATTCCAGACATGGACAGAACTACCATCAGGTTTATACTGAAATTTCTGCTCCAACAAAGAAGAATAACAACAATAGCAGCAAAATAGGGACAACATATGAGAGTATCAAGGGCATAAAAGAACTCAAACTAAGATCAAAAATAAAAAAAAAAAAAAAAGAATTCATGACAAAAATAAAAGGATCCTAAATGTGCATGAGAAAAAATTTGCTGAACTTGAGAATTTCCAAACTATACAACTTTGTTTCAAACAAATATCAATGTTACATTGAGAAGCTTGGAGACTCAAGTAGGGCAGCTGACCCTATCCTTGCAAAGCCAATCCAAAAATACATTTCCTAGTAATACTGAGATCAATCCTAAAGATCTATCACCAACTACAATGAGAAGCAGTGATGAATTGCAAGGAAGCAAGAAAATGAGGACAAAGCATGCATGGAGATTGAACCAATGAAGAAAATCTCAGACTAGAGGAGCAAGCAAAAGGATGCTGAAGAGAAGACAAATTACAACAAATGTCTAGCTAGGGACACTAAACTGAGTAGCTTCTTGGGAGGCAACCCAAGCTGATTTTTTTTTTTTTGTTTTTCTTGTTTGCTTAGATTGATGTTGATTTTTTTTTTTTTTTTTTTGGTGATTTTGAATTATTAAATTTTGATTTTGATAGAAGTTTTTTGGGGAAGCTTGATCATTTGCTAAATTTAATTGGACAGAATGATGAACTGAATCATATTTTTATTGTGCCACATTGCCTCAAATCGACCACAGTATAAAATGACTTTCACAAGTGGGAGAGTTTCTCATTCCCTAAACTTATTTATAATAATTATACATATCTTAAGTTTAAGGGAGTTTTCTGCCAATTGCTTGAATGTTATGTTGATGTGTTTTAATGAGATAGTTGTTTAAGATTGAATTGATGATTTTCTGTTGCTAGATATGTCTTCGCAATGCTAGAATTGAAAATTTTGACTAAGTTGTGTGCATTAACCGAATTGGAAGGCAGCTTTTAAGTTGCAGCACTTAAATAAATTCTTGGTCAAAAAAAATTTCAGTCGCGAATACTATTTTATAAGTGAGGGAAAAAGGGCTGTCGCAACAATGAATCACTGGACATTAAGACAATTTATAAGAAAATCAGTCGCGACATTAAAAGTTCAGCGCTGCGCATGGAACTCACCGAAATATGATGTCGTGGACCTCGTTTTTCCTATTGGCGACAAAATTTGAAACTAAAGTAAATGGCAATGTAAACGTCGCTAATTCACGCCTCTCAAACAATTCAGCTATGGCACCTACTTTTCGCTTCTTGCGTAACCAATCTTGAGCCGAGACAGAAAATTCCCTTTGCCGCGACCCGCATTGTAACCTCAAACATTTATCAGCCCAATGACATGCCATGACAAAATTTTCTACCGTCAGATGATTCATTGCTGCCATTAAACCTAAAGTGTCGCGACATGGAATTTTAAAGAATGGGATGAAATTTATCATTTTTTTAGTGGTCACAAAATAAATTCCACAAGTAAATTCAAAAGATATTTGGTTGTGTGGACTTTAATCATTAATTTAAGAAACATAATCTACCGAAGAGAAACATGCATTTATTGAGCCATAAACCGAAGTTCTCTTAAAATTAAAAGCCATCCCTTCCCTTTGCTTCTGTATCACTCATACTACCTCAAATTCTCCACATTCCTCCCCTTCAACTTCTAAAACTCCTAGGACTTTGTGAGACCCTAAACCCCAAATCCATCTCAGCATCGATGCAAGTAACCCCAGCCTAGTCCCAAACTAATGAGATGATGGGAAGAGTATGCTGGGGCTGGTGTGAAGAGTCAGGAGGTTCATCCTGGGAACATCAAATCGAGACAACCCTGTATGAGTAACCCTGGGAAGGCGTAGCATGCACAAACCCTACTCAAAAGAGAAAAACATAAAAATGAAAAAGTATACTTTAGCAAGCTAAAGAAGCAGAAGACAAACAAAGCTGACATAGCTTCCACCCTAGAAAAATCGGAAAGCAACAAAGTAAGAAATTGGAGGAAAGGGTTTGATATCACCATCTCAATCGTGCTTGCTACATAACAAAAAAGGGTTGGAGCTTCACTCGCAAGCACAAAACCACCCCAAAGGGAATATCATAGTGGGTTTAAGGAGTTTCATTCCAACATGATAGATATTATGAGAGATCCCGCCGCCAAGGAGTATGGCCTCATGGGTCATTGATTTAGCTTTCAAAAGTCATCATTTTAAATCCATTTTCTTTCCTGCTCTGATTTTCTATCCTTAGAAACATAATTAATACATTAAGAAGGAAGCAAACTCACCAAATTTTTATTAGTTATAGAAGAGAGAAAGAAAGCAGAAAATGACAAAGAATAAGTGAGGAAAGGTGCAATGACTATGCAGAGCATAAACGTGAAAAGAACTGGCTGAGTCATTGATGCGCTTTGGGGAGTCAGATACAAATCTCAGCTTCACAGAGGCTCACATCGAAATTGAAGGAAACTGATTCAAGTCGCTGACATGGATAACAAAAATATCAGGTCACGACTGACTCCGCTTCGGTGAAAGTTGCAAGGAAACAAGCGACGCCGCGACGCGAGAGTGAAGTCGCGGACATCGGTGAGCAAACATCTAAAGCCCTGGTAGCCAGGTTGGGATGTCGCGATTTGAGACGATGTCAAGGGGACATCGCATGATGCCACTACAAGAGGCCAGAAGTCACACATCAAAACCACTATGAGTATGACCGGTGAAGAGTGCTTCGATGTCGCTGGCTGGCGAGACCGCGTCACAATAATCGACCCGCCGTTAGGCGGTGAAGCTTCGCGTAAAGTGAGGTCACCACAAATGCTTCAAGTCGCTTACATCCAAGACAAAGTAGAACCCGGCGAAATGATTTAGGTTGATGTCGCGACGCTGGGATCGAGGTCGCATACAACATGAACAAACCACGGGGGTTTCACGTTTTCAAGATGATGTCATTAAAGATTATGTCGCGTACACGGTGAGAGAATTAAATCTAAACTCAAGCTTCGGGTTACTTCGCAGAAGATGTCGCGATAAGACGGTGATGTCGCCACACCCAAGAATCACCCTCAAATCAAGGCTACATAGAGTGTTTAGGTCGCAACGTGAAATGATGTCGCAATATCATACGATGCTCACGACAAGGAAACCAAGTCACGTGAATTTCCCTGAATCAGTACTCTGGCCTGATACCCAAATCCACGTTACATCGGGATTAGGCCCAATTGAGGAACCCTGAGTAACAATGCCAGCCTATCCAACCTCAGAAAAGGGGGCCATAGCCACATGACGAGAGGTCCTGGATGCCAATGCAAAGCTCATTTTCTTTATTTTGGCTTCTTTATTTCTTTCTTAATTTTTATTTCCGGCTGCTTTATGAGCATTATGCTCGTGATTTTTATTTTCTGCTGTATTTTCTCGAATCTGGATGTTATCGCTTGACGGTTTAATGCAAAGATTTCAATTTCTTCTCAAATTACACCTGAACGCTCTAAGTTCCACAAATTTCCTCGAATTCAATTGTTTCAGCCTAAATTGCAGTTGGTCTTATGATCGTAGGAATGTCAGATCGTGTAATCTCAAGAATTGAGGAATCCAGCCTTCCATTAAGTGAACGTTATAGTCGAATTTATCTCTTCCCGTAGTCGCTTCCAAGAAATTTTTTGTTAATTTCGCTAATGAATTTACTTCCGGTTTTGTGGGTTTATTGTCTCGATCCGAATATCGCTCTTATACCCAAGTAAGACGGCGCTCATTGCTCGATTTCGAGGTCCTCTCAGTGACACAGAAGACATTCCCGAGAGTAATGTACATTTCTTTTGAAGGTATACTAACTCGCTATTAGGGATCTTGAGCTTTGTAAAGTTCACTTAGATAAATTCCTCTTCTCACTTGAAATCAAGAACGAGTTGAATGAGTTATCTTATTTAAACAAGCAAAGAGTTCACCTCAACTCGGATAGTGAGGCTAATCCCGTGTTAGCTGTGATCTAATCAAGGAAAGGTTGATCTATTCTAATTTCGAGGGAGGAGCAACTGGAAGTTGTATATCCTCGTTTGACCGATAACTGAGCTAAGGTTTACAAATTCATAAATGGTATGAAGTATTTCAAAAGAAAATACCCGCATTAAGGAAGTCCCTTTAAAAGTAGTTATCTAATTCAGATTCGAGAGAATCAGCTCATAAATTAGATAATGAAATGTGGAGTGTGGAGAGATCCAACGCACTTACAACGCCTTGGATGATTTTGAAACTTGAGATAATCAAGAGATTTTATCGAATTAACTACGTGGAATCGATAGTTCACTATAATCAAGCTTTCTATTGATGTGTCTTCGAGATAACTATCTCGCATTCGGGCTCTTTTATTAGAAATTCATTATTCTTTATTCTTATTCTTTCAAGATGTCGATAGTCTCGCTTATTTCCTTTGTTCGTTTAATTTTCCAGCACCTTAATGCTGGATCCTATTATCATTTTGTGGTCCAAATAGTATGGAAATTGAGTAGTCAGGGTAGTTGATTTAAAATTCTTGAGATCTCTGTGAGATCGGTATCCTGGACTTAAATCCATTTTATTACTTGTCCACTAAGTGCACTTTTGCACATCGTAATTAAACCAAACTTTTAGAAAATGATTTACTCTAAGAGATTGGTGGTTTATATAGTATAAGGGATAACAAGTTTTTGAAGCCAAGTGCCTTATTAGACAATAGTCCTTTGGTAATAGTGTCATAAATTTGTACGAGTTCTTTGGTCCGATCAAAAGTTTTATGGCGCCGTTGTCGGGGATTAGTTAATAGTCCTTTGGTAATAGTATCACAAATTTGTATATGTGTGTTTTGGTTCAGTCAACAAGTTTTATGGCGCCGTTGTCGGGGATCGAAAGAATTTAAGTAAATCAATATTCAGATGAAAGAAAGAAATACTAATTTGGACATTTTTAAAAGAAAAAGAACAAAAATAGCGCTCCGCGCTGACTCAGAGGCCACCGACCCTTAACAACCCATATTGAAAATGTTTGTTGATTAGGCTAATCCTATTGATCTCTCCAGTGTACTTTGATTTCGTGGAAGGATGTACCATACGCCATGACGTATAAAGGATTACTCGTGTAGCCAAATCAGAATGTGTGCAGCAAAGACCAAGGAGCATGACACTATGGGAGAATTTATGGAATTCATTCCATCCACAATAAATATTTAGCACAGAACATAAAGAATCAATGCTAATAATTTGAACTCGAATCCAAAGATCGGAGCAACCATGGTCCAACAAGACGCTTCGTCATTCCACCGGGCGATCCAAACGGTTAAGCTGGAAGATTCCTCGTGATGGCTAATACTACCGCTAAGTTGATGGTGTGGAGCCGGTTGGTCTGAAGCTGCGCTATATTCCCATTCTCTACGAGATATGGAAGATATCAACATGGCTTAACTCCCTACCATATGAATCTGTTAACACATGGAAGGAGCTAATGAGAGCTTATTTCAGCAAATTCTTTACTCCATCCCTTCCTTCCGGACAAAGAAGGGAAATTACTAATTCCAAACATGGGGAAAGTGAGAACAAGTATACAGATAGGAAAGATCTTGCTGGACACAACATTAGCTCATTTGAAATTTCAGAAGAAATGGCGTAGTCAGAGAGCAAAAGGAATGTGATGGACAAATCGTACCATGAGAGGCTGAAACCGGATGCAATGTTTTGCATTGGTTGAATGAAAAAGAAGTCCAACTAAAAGCTAAAAACGGGCGTAGTTGTGAAAGAATGAAGCATTGCAATGTAAAGAAGAATTCAACTCATATTCAGACACACGATATAACATGATCGGAATAAAAAAAGGGGAGTCTTCTCATTCCTTTCTATCTTTTATTGCATTTGAGTTGAAATAATTGTTAGAGTTTTATATTTGAAGTAGCATGATTGTAGCCAGGAATTTATTTTTTTATCTTCTGCATGAAATGCTTAACTATTGAATATGAGAAATAATAGAAATTGTCACCCGGCATGATAAAATAAATTGAGTTTGCGGAAGCTGTTTTGAGCGATTACTGAATTAACTATGATATTGCACTAAGTTGGATTGTTTCTTGTTTTGAGACATAACACGGGTTCGAGAGGGTTGACCAAGGATGAGAGAGAATGAAGAATAATAAGTGGAAAAGAAAGCCAAATTGATGAAATTTAGTCATTACCGAAATAAAGAACACTCTCCTCGTCATAACTTAGAAACCCGAGCAACATAACTCCAAGAGGCTAATGTATAGACTTTATTGTCTATTAGTTAATGTATTAACTTCAACAAAGTAAATGTCAAACATTAAACCCACCGTCTAGTTTCATTCAAGGTCCATGGAACTACAATTCACCCCCAAAAAATTTTTCAATTTATGCGATAATAAATAGTAATAAATACATAAATGTGAACCCATCTCTTGATCTAATCAATTTGTGGAATATTCTCAGTTTTCAAAGAGCATAATCGGAGGAGAATTAAGAGATTCAAAGAGAACGATCCAAATTCTCTAGAAAAGCCAAAAATCGGGTTGAAAATATAAGAAGGGGACAAGAATCGATGAATCTCACTAATCCTCCCATAGAAAATCAAGGAAATTATAAATGACTTGGTTTTCCTTCTCCCAAGAGACGCAGCACCTCACTATAAAAGGATGGGAGAACAAAGTTGAAATTAGAAACAAGCAAAAAAATAATGAAGGAAAGGAGAATGAGATTGAAGGAAGAGTCCAAGGGATGAATTGCTTATGGAATAAGTGGAGTCGGAAACAAACCAATTCCACTTATTGTTCATAAAAACATTGTTTCACCCGTAAAGCCGTGGATAGGAAGGGAATATGGATTAGTTAGAATCCATCAACCAAGAAGCTCCAAAGAAAGGTAGCGTTCTTAATTTGTTGAACGACCTGCTAATGGTCGACCGTCATTAGAGCTCATGTCTGAGAACCAAATTTTGAAGCTGCATGCAAACTGGAGAAAGATAGGATTTTAGAGCGATGAACTTAGTGAAAATGTTTAAAATTGAAACAAACAACAATATTGAAGTCCTTTTGATATTTGAATAAAAATTCTCGTTGATTTACAACCGGCTGATCACAGATGTGTGATCGGGTGGTTTCGTATCATTTATTTTCCTCGTTAGGAATCAAAATAACATTTATGTTCTCGCTCAATTTATCCGAAAGAATATATTGTGGTGGAAAGAACATGAATGATGAAACTCGGAACTAAGAGTATGTAATCGTTTTGTTCGTTCGCTTTGATTGAAAACTCGAGAAATTGGTTAATTCCTCGATATAACAAAAAGTACTTGGTAAACTAAATGTAATTAGACAAATAACACAAGTCTTGAAGGAAATAATACACCCCTGGCCGTCAAAGACCCTTGGAAACTTTGACTCGAAATTAGGAAAATTTCGAATTAATTTGTAACTACGCCCTAGAACTTGTTTTGAATATTGATTGAGGCGTAAATCCTAGTTGAAAAACAATCCGACAAAAAAAATGATACAGCCATTATCAACAAGAGCTTTTCCCAATTACCTCACTATGTATATGCTTTTGCATACACCTTAGTCCCTGAATTTGAGCTAAGATATTCCATGTCTTCAAAATAAGCCAATGAAAAGCCCAAGCCATCCTTTATCACTAAACTTCCAGTAAAGAACCCATGATGACCCAAGAACTCAAAAAAGAGAGGAAAGAGATGAAGTTTGGGGAGTCCGATTAGGGAAAGGCAAAAGAGATGTACGTAGAAGGTAAAGGAGGAGAGGAGGTTTAAGACAGGAAAATACAAAGGAAAGAAAGCTAAAGAATAGTTTTTGTCTTGGTGGCCTAACTCTCTGAATTAAGTTCTTAGGGGTGTTTCAACATCTAGTACCCTAATACCATAAGGGTATGGTTTCATTAACCCAAAGTTCCCGCTAAGAGTGTTAGAAAAGCCCAAAAAAGACAAAAAACATAGCATACCCTAAGGGGCGATTAGAAGGAAAAATTCCCCAAAAATCGACTCATGTAAGAGAATCGGGAGCATACAAATTTTGAAAAGAAGAAATTAGAATCCCAAACATAAAGTTTGGGAGAGTTTTTTAAGGAGGAAAATAGCAATGGGAGAAAAGAAAAGAGTTCGGGTAATCTCAACCTAAAATTCCATTCATCCTACCCTTTT
This sequence comes from Tetrastigma voinierianum, assembly GCA_016808115.1. Lineage (NCBI taxonomy): Eukaryota > Viridiplantae > Streptophyta > Magnoliopsida > Vitales > Vitaceae > Tetrastigma > Tetrastigma voinierianum. The sequence goes on along the minus strand of JAEQBH010007979.1, from coordinate 34,503 downwards.
ACCTAAGCCTTAACACATGTTTTTCAAAAGACCTGACATTGATTTTGAAGGTTGAATCACCTACATTAGTGGAGATCAATATGAAAACAAGCATATGGGACTTGAATAAACAATTTAAGAAACTCCTGCAGATTTAATACTTTAAACCAAGAAGAAGTTAAGAAGGATTGTTGACTCCGCACACACAATATTATTAGGTGACTCTTGATAAATAAACCTGTAAATACATTAGTTTATCAAGAAATTTTGTAATAAAAGTATACCATGCTTCATTCTTTCATCTAAAAACTCGAAGCTTGAATTAACAAATGATATTTTAGTCTAGATTAGAAAGGTAGACAGATATGGATGAAAAATAAAATTGAGAATGTCCTCTTGCTTCTGAGACAAACAATTTCTTTTCTTTTCTTTGCTTGAGGACAAGCAAAATTTTAAGTTTGGGGAGTTTGATGAGCTTAAAAGTCATCTATTTTTAGTCCATTTTTCCGTCGACATCTAGAAATGAATAATTAATATACGTAAATATGAAGAAACTCACCAAATTTTTATTTAGCAGAAGAGAGAAAGCAAAGTAGAAAAATACAGCAATGGGCGGAGGTGCGGTGCAGTCGAATGGCAGAGCATAAATGAAAAGAACTGGCTGAGTCATTGATGCGCTAGTTTACATACCAAATATGAGGTCGCGACATCGAAATTGAAGGAAATCCGACCAGTCGCGACATGGATAAACAAAATACCATTTCACGAGGTCACTACCGAGACTGCTCAGAGTGCCGCAAGGAAATGAGTCGACGCCGCGACGTGAGAGTGAAGTCGCGGACATCAAGAGCAACCGAAAAGTCTCTGTAGAAATAAGTTGATGTCGCGACGTGAGATTGATGTCGCGACATCGATGATGTCACGACAAGAGGCTGAAGTCACGACATCAAAAACCATCAAGAGAAGACTGCAAGCCATAAGCTGATGTCGCGACATGAGATCGAAGTCGCGACACCGAACCGCTCATTTGAAGGTTGAAGCTTCATAAAGTGAGGTCACGCATAACAAACAAGTCGCGACACCAAGACAAAGTGAAACTCGCAAATGACTTAGGTTGATGTCGCGACGCGGATCGAAAGCTCGCGGCAACAGATTTAACAACCAAGCCTACGTTTCTTTAAGATGATGTCATGGTTGAAGAGATCGAAGCGTCGCCGGCCATCGTGAGAGAATAATCGAAACCTCGCTAAACGTGAGAAGATGTCGCGACAAGACGGGTGATGTCGCGACATCAAGAATGACCAACCGCTGGGCTACATAGAGTGTCGAGGTCGCGACGTTGAAACCCTGATGTCGGAAGATCGATGATGTCACTTATTAAGTGAAACCAAGTCGCGACTTGAACAGCTGACTGGGCCTGGATAATTCTTAAACTACACAGTTACATCGGATTAGGGGCCCAATTGAGGAACCCTATAAATACGCAGCTATCCAACTCATGAAAGCAGCTTGGCGGCCACAGACGAGAGGTCTGGATAGCTGAAAGCTCATTTTCTTTATTTTTCTTTTCTTTTCTTTTATTTTTCTTAATTTTTTATTTCCGTCGTTTTAGAGCAGATTATGCTCTCGTATTTTTATTTTCGTTGTATTTTCAACTGGATGTTATCTGAGCTGAAGCTTCAATGCGTATTTCAAATTTCTTTCAAATTGGCCACTGAATGTTTGAAGTCTCGTACAAATTTCTGAATTCGATTGTTCTCGCCAAATAGTGTTATTCTTATGATCGTAGGAATGTCAGATCGCGGTAATTCAAGAATCGAGAGGAATCCAAATTCTTCCATTATGAACGTTATAGTCGCACTTATCTTCCCTGTGAGTCGCTTCCAGTACTGTTAATTTTCGCTAATGAATTTACTGTTTTGGGTTTTACTGCTCTGATCCAATATCGGGCTTTAGTGTTCGTTAAGATTTCAAGGCTATTGCTTCCTCGATTTCCTCTTGCGGGAGGTCCTCTCGAGTGACACGTGGAAGAGCATTCCCGAGAGTAATGTACATTTCTTTGAAGGTATACTAACCTGCTATTAGGGATCTTTTTGAGCTTTGTGGGAGTCTACTTTAGATAAATCCTCTCACTCTTGAAATCAAGAACGAAGCTGAATGAGTTATCTATTTAAACAAGCAAAGAGTTCACCCGCTAATTCGGATAGTGAGGCTAATCCCGTGTTAGCCGTGATTCAATCTCAAGGAAAGGTTGATCTATTCTAATTTCGAGGAGGAGCACCTGGAAGTTATATCCTTGCTTGACCGATAACTCGGGGAGCCAAGGTTTACAAATTCATAAAAATGGGTATGAAGTATTGTAAAAGAAAAATACCCCAGATTAAGGAAGTCCCTTTTAAAAGTAGTTATCTAATTCCCCTCAGATTCGAGAGAATCAGTCATAAATTAGATAATGAAATGTGGAGTGTGGAGATCCGTTTCTCTACATTGATAAATCGCCTCGGGATTTGTGATTTTTAAAACTTTGAGATAATCAAGAGATTTTATCGTAATTAAACCACTGTGAATCGATAGTTCACTATAACTGCTTCTATTGATGTGTCTTCTCGAGGATAACCATTCGCATTCGCTTCTTTATTAGAAATTCATTATTCTTTATTCTTATTCTTTCGCATGTTGATAGTCTTTCGCTTATTTTCCTTTGTTCGTTTAATTTTCCAAAGACCTTTTAATGCTGGGATCTATTATCATTTTGTGGTCCAAATAGTATGGAAATCAAAGTAGTCGTGTGGTGAAGCTGATTTAAAATTCTCGAGACTTCTGTGGGATCAGACTGATTCTTAAATCCATTTTATTACTTGTCGAATTCGCACTTGCGTAATATCATACCAAAACCAAACTTTGAAAAATGATTTACTCTAAGAGATTATGGTTTATATAGTATAAGGATAACAAGTTTTTGGCGCCGTTGTCGGGATTGGGACAATAGTCCTTTGGTAATAATGTTGTCATAAATTTGTAATGAAGCTCTCGTCCGATCAACAAGTTTTATGAGCGCCACTGCCGGGATTATCAGTCCTTGGTAATAGTATCACAAATTTGTATATGTGTGTTTTGGTTCGGTCAACAGTCATGAAAGGATCAATGAGGTTCTACAAATCAAAGGTCCTAAGAATGGATCTAAGTTCAAAAGACGCTTGAGAACCCGTCTACCTTATTCTCGTATGCTGAATTTTTATTCCCAAGCGTAGGAATTAAGGTCAGTTTAGCATTGTAATTCTCGTGGAGTCCAGAGCTGTGTCATCTCCACAGGGAGTGGTCTTCTTAGTTGATCCTTAGGAGCTATTCTCCAAAAAAATTGTATATTCAAAAGTAAATCATGGGGCTTTCAGCTGATTGAAGTTGATTGATTAAATTGACTATTTTAAATAGAAAGATGATTACCGACTCTTAGGTTTCACTCACTATCGATCACGTAATTCCCAATCTCTTAGTTTGGCAAGCCTCATCTAAGAGCTATTGATGAATGGTCTTCGATTGAAGATTTTGCTTTCTTTAAACGCTCTTTAGAATGAAAACGATCGAGGATGTTAAACACTTGTTCAATAATTAGTTTAGACTCTTAGCTTGCATTCCTCAGGATCAAGTACAACGCGAACCGAGGGATCTCTCGCTCTCAAGACGTTGTCAAGAGAGGATGCCCAACTAAGTGGTTTCGATAAAGTTTCACAAGTGTCAACCATCACACATTCCCATTAAAGTATAAAAGAGGAATTGAGGGTTATTACCTTGATCGTGGTGAGTTTCCAATCGTAGAACCCTGCAAAGATAAAAGTTTAGAACTTCATGGAAATTATAAAAGTAGCAACCATAATCATGAGAATTATTCATAAAAGGGAACTTTGAGAAAATCAAACTTCAATTGCAAAACCAAATATTCAAAACACTAAATAACAAGGGAGAAAAGTAGTGGTGTGATCTAACCTAAAGCAAGTGTGAATTTGAAATCCAAAATCTGCAGAAAAGTGAATTCTTCAGCCCTAACCTATAAACCCTAGCCTAAACTACATATGAGAAGGGAACATTACCTCCTTATGAAAACCAAACCCTAGAATTAGAAGTCGCCTTTCTCCACCTTCCTTTGGCTTTATAACCCTTTTCCATTAGATCTCTTGGGAAGTTGATGGTTGAAGGACGATCGTACTTTGCATTAGAATAGTATTCCTCGCTTCAATTTCGCAAATCTTACATGCCTGGGCACTGGTGACAAAGCTACCGCTTCAGACCGACAGCAGTCAAGCACCGGGTGCTTTTCAAAGATGGTTGTACCCCAGACAAAGTTGTAGGTGTACCCAGATGTCAAGCATCGGGTGTGCTTTTCGCATAGGTGTACCGGTACAAAGCTAGAGGTGTACCGGGTACAAAGCTGGGCCACTAGTGCTTTTCGCATGGGTGTACCTAAGACAAAGCTAGAGGTGTACCACACCTTGCCTCCTCGTGACTTGTTTCCCAACATTGTTTACACTTCCCGAATCTCACCAAGCTTACTGCCACCATCCTCAATCATCCATATTCGCTCTTGAAATGAACCCTTGTAACAATTATGTATTGAAACCTTGAAAAACTCCCATACAAGTCCAAAAAATACAAAACAATTAAAGGTACCTATTCTTATGCAAATGTGAGCAAAGTATGACCTCGAAGGTGTTAAATTCCGATATAATTATTTCGCCAGGTATTCAACATACCCTCACCCCGCATCTTGCTAGCCCCAGCACATGCAAAACTAGTGACACTTACTGGTTATGAATTCAACAAATGCGCTTAGTGCTAAGCTAAGTGGCAAGTTTCTCAAAAGGGCACAATTCAACATAGTACTTCAACCAACATAGTATTAGCACCTGACTCAATTAAAACCAACACCACGCCTCAAGCAATGAACATAACAACAAATGCACTATCACAAAACCAAGCTATTCATATAAAGGACCATGGAATTGAGAAAGAAAGGCTGCCGCGTTAATCGCGAATGAAATGAATGATATTATAGAGGCAACAGTTTAACATAACCACGCAACTACTATGCATAAAAGTCAAGAGGAACAACTAACACAACTGAAATCAAAGAGGTCTTTAAGGCGTATAATGACCATAGGCTACACAAATAAGGCAATATGAGACTGAAAATGGGTGTTGGCATGACATGAATGGTGTCTCACCAATTTGCCAACACCCCACCCCATTCCAGCTCCTACCATGCTTCCACCCAATGTCTCCCTCGCCGTCTGGTCGGGCTAAGAAAACGTGGTCCTCATCGACGCAGCCGCCTAGCTCCTCCTCGAATCTCCTCCAAGTCGTGGAGGGGGTATCTCCCAATGCAGTCTCTCCTCGGGAGCAACATGACTCAGCCCTGAGAGCCCGTGGTCAAGCCAAGCTCCGTTTCCCCAAAATGCATTTTTTATGAACCACCCCTTAACCACGACGCTCCATTTCTTCAACTGGATGTGCCTGGTGTGCAAAGCAGACGAAGAGGCCCCGGAATGGGCCAATGTGGGAATGTGACCGCTGGGGTCCTCGTGAGATGCAACTCGACTCTTGGCCTCCGTTTCATTTGTAATGGCACAAGCTTAGGGGAAGAACTCTTTTCCTTTAACCACTCCCTCATCCCCGCGGGTTTCAGTCACAAGATCTCACACGAGATGGGAAATGGAATATGCCTACTTTCCGCCTGGGACTCCGCAGAAGTCCCTCATAACGCACCATATGACCAAGGCATAGTCAAGCTGCTTCCTGGCCATCACCTCATATAAAACCTACTTCTTTTCTCTCGCTTGGATATTTCTCGCGTCTCGCCCGATTCTATCATGAATAATCTTATTCATCAAAGCATATGCCCCGGCCATTTCCCTGCACAAATTCCTTATGCATAAAAACCACTCATGGCCACGTGGATGAGTGCTAGCCTCAATAACAAATAGGCGTCGAAATTCGGCAATGACCCTAAGGGATAAGGTCCATCCGGCGCCAGTGGCGAACATACTGTAAAGAGTGAGCTATCAAATCAGGAGTGATCTTCAACTGCTTACCCATCACAGTGGTCTCTAGTAGGGTATCTACCCACTGATTTTCTCTCAAATTAGTGTAAAACTCCCGAACCAAGGTAGGTAGATATCCTTGTACTCGAAGACACACAAATCTCTCAGGTACTCATTTCCTTCATCAATGGCTCCCTGGAGTGAGAGACAGAGATGGATGAACAAAATGTGCCCACCTTCACCCCGTCGCAATGAAACTCCCCTTGCAAATCGATTAGCTCCATTTTCTTTGTTCCGAATCGGCTCAGGCAAAATGTTTCATCTCTCATCAATGCCCGATACCCCTCACTCAAGATGAATCTCTTCGCCTTCCTTTTTCTTTCTTCTTTATCTACCGGTGGGAGGGGTGACGGATTTTCTTTTTCTTCTCACGCCCGCTCCATGATGGAGCTGGGGCGCTTGCTCCTTCTCGTGCTCTAGATCTTTCCATAGATATGGCAAGAATAGAAATAATGGCAAAGATGGCCCAAACACATGCCAAATATCCCAAAACTCGTCTCTGTAAGGCTGTGGTCGGCCCTGGGTGTGATCGATAAAAAAATTTCCTCCCCATAACATTAGCCGAAGAAGCCCTAAGCCACTAAGAAAAGAACACCACCAACCCAAACCAACCAAGCAAATCCATGTATAATAATGAAGTATCAGCTGCAAACAACGCCTCAAGGAGTTGTAGGCCATCACCGTCCGTACCTAGGGACTCGAGAAAGAGTCCCGAATCGAACGATGGAATCACCGTACGAACGTGCAAACCTCGGATTCGCCAGGTGAGAGGATAAAACAAGGCTAGGGTTGTCTTATATGGTGATGGGGAGGATAGGGGAACGAAAATACGACAAAAGGGGTTTAAAAACCCTAATGTCCCAAAATACACCTACTGTAATCGGGGTAATAAAGCTGGGGCGCCGCACGGCATAAGCCGCCCTCCGCCCTTCGCACTAATGCACTTGTGTGTCCCAATTTTTCATTTTTTTTCTTTTTTATTTTTATTTTTATCTTTTTATTTATTTTTATTTTTTTTATAAAGTTGGGAAATCAAAGAGTGCCTATGTAAAATATATCCTTCAATGCCTTCCATCCCTGATTTCACCGGCATGCCTTATTTCTCTCCCCTCGCTCATATTCTCGCCTTAAACGGATTGCGGTTCACGGAGTTAACAATTGTACTTCCTTCTTTGACACCAGCCACTCACCATGGGGGCCACAATCGTGTGATTCAGATCGTGGTTCCTAAGGGTTTCGAAACCAAATTCCTGGCAAACTCAAGGCCTAAAAATAGGTGCAAGGGGTAAGACAAAACGATTTTAAAGTATAACACATAAGTGTGATGGCCTCCAATCATTTTCCGCTTATGCATGATGTTCCTCGAGAATAAGATGTGCATGAAGTTAACATGGCATGCCAAAATAATGCATGTGAAGCACTAGCAGGCAAAACAAGAGAAGGAAATCGTAAGGTCCGTGTGGTTTGTATAGGGAATTAGAAATCAGACTGAGTAATAAGGTCCACAATATGAACATAGATTTTGTGCATGCTTGTTATTGTGTAAATGCATTGAGATGACGTGGAGTGTGTATAAAATCATGCGGCTACATACATTACTGGTCAAGTACTATACCCAAAAGAGCCACAATTTGAAAAATTTTGCTATACACTGAACATGTAACATGCGCATAGTTGGGTCCAACCAGTGTATGCCCACCCCCACAACAGAAACAAGCGTTGTCCTCAATGCACATGGGGTACACCCCGGGAAATTGGCATCATATTTTTTTTTAAAACAATTGAAATAAAGAAAGCAAAAAGGAAATGCAAGGAAGAAAAACTATACAACAAGGTTGGGTAGAATTTACTCTGACGGAGTATCCTAGTAGAGCGGATCTACCAGGTCCTCACTACTCTCCTGCCGGTCAAAGTGCTCGAGAAATGGCTTTAGACGTTGGCCATTGACTTTGAAGGATTTCCCATTTTCTGATTTTCAATCTCCACTGCAACTGAGATGGGTAACCACTTTTGACAACGAATAGGTCAGTCCACCGAGAGCGGAGTTTACCTGGAAACATGTGCAACCGTGAGCTGTAAAGCAATACCTTTTGGTTAGGTTCAAAATTTTTCCCCGCAATGGTCTTGTCAAGGAACAACTTGAGCCTCTCTTTGTAAATTCGGGAGCTCTCATACGACTCCCGCCTCAATTCTTCAAGCTCATTCATTTGCAATGTCACTTCCCGCCACCGCTTGATCCAGATTAAAGTTAAAAGTTTTAATGCAGCCCAGAATATGCCCCCGTGGCTCCCATTTCTTTACGCAGATGACAAATAAGCCTTTCCATAAACAAGCCTATAATAGGACATATACCAAGAATAGTTTTAAAAGCAGTACCTGGGTAGTTTCCTGCAAAAGCATCGGTAAAGTCGTTTACCAATCTTACGATTTGGAGCAAACTGCTTTTTTCCAAAATGTATTTGATCTCCTATTAGCTAATTCATCAATTCATTGGTTTGTGGATGGTATGTCGTTGAAACTTTGTGGGTGACTCCATACTTTTTCAACAAATTCTCAAAAGATCGATTACAAAAATGGAGGCCACCATCACTAATAATTGCACGAGGTACTCCAAATCGAGAAAAAATATGTTCTTTTATAAATTTCAAAACAACCTTGTGGTCATTAGTTCTCGTTGGAATAGCCTCAACCCATTTCGACACATAGTCACTGTGATAATGTAATGTAAAGGTACCCACAAGAAGGGGAAAGGCCCCCATGAAGTCTTATACCCCAACGGTCGAAGATCTCAATGATTAAAATCGTAAGAGGCACATGTTCCGCTTTGTGACCCTCCTAATTGTTGGCAATGAAAGCACAAAGTTTTGCAAAAATTCAAACAATCTTTAAATACGTAAAGCCAAGATCCAATAAAATTTTATCCTGGTTGTTTTCCTTGCAGAAATGCTCCCCTCCCACAAGCTTCTCGAATGACAAAAGGTGAGTATCCCACTTGATCATCATTGGTACACCTTCTCATCAATTGTCCGACAATATTTAAACAGATATGGATCATCAAAATAATATTTCTTAATGTCCACCAAAATTTCCTTTGTTGAGAAGTCTACTGGTGGAATTTTGACCACACTACTAGGTAGTTTACTGTCTGCAGGTACCATGGGCAATGAACAAGAGCAAAAGTCAAGCCATCGTGAAAACTCTGTCGCCTATGGGTACGCTATGAGAACCGGGATTCGAACTAACCGAGATAAATGGTCACTACTACATTCTCGACCCCTTTTTATCTTTAATAGTCGCGTTTAATTGCACAATAGGATCCCACCTAGTCAACTGTTATGCTTGGTATCCTCGCTAGGAGAGCAGGTTCTTCAAAGACCGCGTGATCTATGAAAAAATGGTTACAGAGACCCCTACAATGTATGACCTCGAACTTTCTAAGGCAAAGACGATCTCCGCTAAAAACTCTTCTCCGTGTGGTCGAATTTCGCTGAGCGGAATCTAGAGTCTTGGTCGGCATAGTAGATCACAAAGCCTTTTATCTTCCCTTTGTCCTAAAAGAACCCTTATAGCATAATCACTTAGCGCCATGCATCTCAAATGGAAGTAACTTAATTAGGGAGATCGCATGATAGGAGGAGACACTAACATAGTTTTGAGTCTATCAAAGGCAGCCTCACAAGCCTATGACCATGCGAAAGGGACATCCTTGGCAAGCAAATTGAATAAGGGACGTGCTATAGCACTAAAATCTTTTATGAATCTCCTATAGAATCCAGCATGTCCCAAGAATGACCTTATGTCTCTAACACAGTTAGGAGTAGGTAGGTTAAAATCAACCTCGACTTTGGCCTTATCCACCCTCCCAATTCCATTTTTCGATACCATGTGGCCTAAGACAATCCCTTGTGTCAGCCATGAAATGACACTTTTCCCAATTTAGCACAAGGTTTTTCTCTTGACATTCTTAAAATCCTTACGTAAATTTCTTCCAAACATCCTTCAGATGAGTCACCAAAACTCGGAAATCATCCATGAAGATTTCCAAAATGATTTCTATCATGTCACTGAAAATTCCCATCATGCACCATTGGAAGGTTCCGGGTGCACATAATCCAAAGGCTTCTCCTAAAGGCAAAAGTACCAAAAGGATAGGTGAATGTAGTTTTCTCTTTATCTTCCAAAGCTATCTCAATTTGATTGTACCTTGAATACCCATCGAGAAAACAATAAAATTCATGCCCTGCAACTCTCTCTAACATTTGATCAACAAACGGGAGAGGAAAGTGGTCTTTCCTAGTACCCGCATTAAGCTTCCTATAATCTATGCACACCTCCAACTGGAGGTGACGCGAAAGTGGGATTTAGCTCATTATTTTCTCATTTGCGACTGGCGCGACTCATTTCTTAAATCACCCGGGTCAGGTCGTGACCCATTTGCTAGTCTCCATTAGGTAAATAACTCCTACATCCAAGAGTTTTTGTGAACTTCTTCTTTGACAATCTCTTTCATTATTGGATTCAGTGTTTTTGTGGTTGTCTAGAGGGTTTAACATCCTCTTCCAAGTGAACTCTATGTGTGCAGATTAAGGGACTAATTCCCTTAATATCTCGTAATCGTCCATCCTAAGACGATTACGCGGTTCTCAATATCTCCAAAAGTTTATTTTCTTGGTCTAACTCTAGGGGGGAAGATATGATTACCGGGAACGTTTTTCTTCTACCCTAAAGTGCATATTTGAAGGTGTGATGAAGTGAGTTTCAACTCGAGCTTAGGTGGTCTCTCTTGAGAGGTAATGCCACAATCTCGATTGGTGGCAATGGTTCAGAATTTAGGTGCCCATCGCATTAACTAATACCTCATTGTATTCAATTATAGGTGTGGAACTCAATTCTAATGGTCACTTCCTCATCCCAACTCGGAGAAGCACTAGGCCTGACGGCTAGGAGAGATAAATCATATAGGACATTATCTAAATATTTACGCACACACAGTCGAGCCATGTTGACCTCACAAGAACGCTCTTCTCATCTCCCATTCCCTTGATAACATTAAAGATATTCAAATTAGCAGTCAATATTTGCAAATGATAGTGTCATTAGGCCTCCCCTACGGTATATGATGGCATTGGCAATTTTGAGAATGGTACGAAGAATCAACAGGAATTGAGTTCCTTTAGTTCACCCTGGTGATGTCAAGCACAACAAAGTCCACGGGAAGTAGAGACTTGTCCACTTGCACCAATACATCCTTCACACACTATCCCTGCAGGAATCTTCACCTCACAGGTCAACTAACTGGAGGGTGATGTTGATTAACTCACAATTCTCTGTGGCACTAGATGACATATCTTTGAGTAAGTGACAAATTAACATGCCTAGATCCACTAAAGCATATTACTGGCTTTGAGATTCCTTGCTACTATGGAATGGTAGGGACTGGCAGGTCTTTGTATTTTTTGGGGAAATTGTTCGAATCAATGAGGTAGATTGCTTTCGATCATAAATGCCTCCTTGTTGACACTAGTTTCATTTTACGTGCCTGAATCCTTTAGAAACTTGGCATATGAGTGAGATTTTCTTAATGGCATCGTAGAATATTCAAAATTCACTTGTTTGAACAACTCATAGATCTAGATGATTGTTCACTTTCTTTGCGACTCTCAGCTATGTGAGGAATTATGGATTTGGAGGGATATGTGGCCTTGTCTTGATACGGCTCACCATCGATAATATCCACAGGAACATGAGGCTTGTCCAGGCACCTCATCATCTCCGGTAGTTCACTTTGAGACCCTTGTATTGGTTCCTTGGTTTTTGAATAGTTTTGTCAGTTTACCTTACCACTCCGAAGAGTGGTGACGATACAATGTTCAAGGTCTGCAGCGGACACGAAACTCGACCTTATTTTGACCTTGGGGGTTTTGGATGGTTTGAGGATGGGAGTTTCCCTTTTCTTGTTGAAATTGCTCATGAAGAGAGTTAGCTTAGTGATTTGGGATCTCACATCATTCAAGGCGATTCCCAGATTCGATGTTTGTGGATTCTTCAGGTCTTGTCTGACGTGTGTCACTATATCCTCAAACTTCTCTTATGTAGAGTTAATAAGGGTACGTGGGTTTGGATTCCCTTGATTCGATGGATAGAGCAGTTAGGGTTCACAGGAAATCCTTGGGGACCTTGATTCTGAAATGGAGGAGCTGGATTTGAAAAACCTTGGTTTTTATAAGTGGGACCTTGATTGTTTTGCAAGTTATGTGGGCCTCCCTCATTTCTCCAACTGGAATTAAGTGCTTACCCCATCTTTGGTCTATATTTAGTATGGAGAATTGAAAGAGTTTCCTTTGGTAGTTGCAGGAGCATTAAGCTTGCTCTATTTGAATTACTCATAGCCTTGAGGAAGGTTTGAATGGGTTAATAGTTGAGTGCGTTGGGTCATCGCATATGATGCATGGCTCCTCCACTCTGGGTCTAATAGGTACCGAGGGTACTTGAGGCACACTAGATACCTCGTTCACCTTTTTCAACTCTATAGCCTCCAACTTCCTTATTAAATTGGCGATATTTGCTTGCAAATCATCATTCTCTCTTAAGTGATGGATTCCTCCCCCTGTAGGTGTACTATGCACTTTAGCGGTCATCCTCTTGGGAGGTGGTAGTCTCCATGTTGACATTTTGCTATGGTGTCAAAGTTGAATTGCCTCCTAGCACTCTTTTCATAAAACTCTCCATACATCATTTGGATGTATTGTTTATTATTCAAAGATAGCCCTTGATGAAAATACAGCGCAGAATTTGTCCCACATCAAACCATGATGAGGGGATAACATGGAGGAGATCCTTGTATCTCCAATACCACGGAAAAGGTTCACTCGCTTTGAAAAATTCTTAATTGCTCGCATAGGAGCATTGAGTACGTGTGGGAGGAAGAGGGAATTTGTTAAGGGAATTCATTCGTATCTTCATGTAAGGCCGGATTAGGTCTGACGAATGAAACGATTTTGTATCTCCTTTAGACGAAAGGAAATAGAACCTCTGATTAATAGTGGAGAGATGTTGATCCGGTCAAGAAATGCCGCGCAAACATCCTCAAAGTCTCTCGCGCCGAATGAATAGGGGTTCTCAGACTCGACCCCTTGATATACAGGTAGAAGACGGATCATTTCCAACTTCATGAGGAATTGATTAGCCTCTTCAGGAAGGCGAATACATGAGTTTGTTGTGGTTCTTTGAGGTTGCAAAATTTCTCGAAGGGTTCTTTCCACATTTGGTAAAGGAGCAGGGGGAGCTCGATATTGGATTCAACGAGAGTTAACATTTCCCCCCTCCCCCATTATCTTTGAATTGTTCTTTGGAGTGCGTGCCGTCTCCATGGAGGTTCATGGAGACCATGTGGGTTAACAAGAATCCCTTGAGCATTTTTGATTAAAAGGGGTTCTTGATTCCGGGATAGTCCATTTGAGGTGTGATTTATCTTGAAACAATTGAAGCTATGGACTCTTCGAATTTCCTGGGGTACAATTCTTACAAGTCACCGTTGCTCGTTGCGAACCCAAACCGACATTGTCACACCCGATTCGGTCGCAGACGGTTAATGGATCAGGCGGAGTTGCGGTCTGAACTCGGGGCCCAGGACTCTTTACGATTTTTTTTTTTTTAAACGGCTAGTACAATGGGTATGGCCCACATCTTATAACATATTGAAGGCTACCACGGAGTGGGTGTCGTAAATCTATACACATTTACGAGTCCCGTTTACAAATACAAAAACTATACTTTACATTTTACAACTCAGGCACTGGAACCTACATATAAGCGAGCCACTTAGTGTGTTGGCCCGGAATTTGTATCTGAAGTCTTGGAATGTCTTCTCCTGTACCTACAGATTCAGAAGCCCGTACTAAACTTTACTCTTAGTGGGAAACATATATCTTTTGCATATACACATTTAGCATAAAACAAAAGCAGATAATATAAATTTCATGCATTTATGTGAACTTATAAAGTACTTCTTCTTATATGAGCTTAAACATTCGGATCTCATTAGGAAATTCTGAGGATCTATTCTTATCACGGAGAACTTATCTTACTTGAGACTTATGTTTTATTCGGAGACTCAGTGAGTTACAAAACTTATATATATGAGACATGTTTATTCGGGACTCCGTAGGATTCTGAACTTATCCTTATTCGAACTTATACTTAACGGACTTATTCTCTGAGGGTTTGCATTCGGAGGTACATGGAGTACTACGGAATGGAACATATCTTGTATTCTTGGAACACCGCCTCACAGGAAGTACCCATTAAGTACTACAAAACTTATAATGGTGCCATTATCTTATACTTGTTCTCTGAGTAAATCTTGATCATACAGATTTATACTTGTATTCTGAACTTATACATGTATTTCAGATCCTCATACATATTATTACGAACTTATACTTGTCTTAGGACTTATACTAGTCTTACAGGCATATGCTTATCTTAGGATCTTATCCTTGTGAGAGGTACGTAGGTACAATAGAGTAGAAGACTAATCATATACAAGATTAGGATTTGTATGTAGATACATATCGAGTATGGACATTAGTCCACTGGCAGGTGCCAGTCCTGTATATACATATACTTATTTTGCAGTTCACCGGTACCGTGTTTTCTGGAGCCTCTTGTGTGCGTGCAGGAGTACGTAGTCTTCTGAAGGCTTATACTTATTTGCGTGCGGGGGTACCCCACATGGGTACCTGGAGACCTCGGATCACGGGTACCGTAGGTACCACGAACCAGCCGAATCTGAGACGGAACTTAATCAATGCGGGGTACATGGGAAATGCTGCGAGTTTAATCAGTCTGAAGGGTACCACTTAGGTATTCTGAGGAACTTGATGAAATGCGAGAGTACGGGTAGGTGCTACGGAACTTGTCGATTACGAAGGGTACCCGTGGGGTACTGAACTTAGCGGAAATGGGACTTAATCGAAGGAGACTTATTCGAATCTGGGGGTACATGTAATTGTGAGACTAAATCGAGGAGACGGAGTGCCGTAGGACTACGGAGACTTAGTAGGATGCGAAGGGTACCCGTGGGTGAACTTATCGGATCTGAGAGGAATTTTAGTAGGTACCACAAAGCTTATCAGATACGAGGAATTACCATTAGGTACTCTGAGACTTAATGAATCACGAGTGAGCCGAAGCGGGACGAACTTATTGGATCTGAGGCGGAACTTATTGGTCTGAGGAGTAAATCGGAGACATGAATACCCGTAGGTACTCACGGAACTTATTCGGATACGAGTACGAGTACTCGGGACTTAATTAGAGATGAGGTCTGTCGAGCGGGGAATATGCCCATAGGTACTCACGGAACTTATTCGGATCTGAAGTACCCGAAGGTACTACGGGCTAAATCGAGAGCAGGGCCAGGAACTTAATCAAATGCGGGGTACGTGGGTACTACGAGCAATCTGAGGTACATTAGGATCTTCTCTTATTCTCTATTGAGTCTTATCATATAGCCCATTTGACTTCCTAGACCGGTGAGTACGGAATGAGTAAGACCACGGCACAATAAGTACCCTAAGATACTATCACATTCACGGAAGATCTGTACTTAATCGGAGACCAGTCTTGTGCCTGTCGGGTGGGGAGTGCCATAGCATAACGGAGACGAGTCTTAGTAGCACTAATCGGGAGTCTGAAGTACTGTCGGAGTCTTGGGCACTAACGGGAGTACCAGTACTAATCGGAGTGGAGCACTAACGGGAATCTGCAAAGTACTAATGGTGAGGAGTGCTATGTCGAGTTAATACTTGGTCTTAGGTAGTTTTCTGATTATGAGTTCGAGTAACTTACTGTACATATTAAGTTTAGCCCACATTATCCCGTTCATGACAGATCGTATTCCATGTATTGGTAAGGTATGATGAGCATGTAATCACACCTTATTCACGTATTATTATTCTTCTATGAATCTACTTTACCCAGGAATTGGAATCAATCCAATCGGATCGTCCAAACTCAAGTTATGGCATTTTCATGCCAACTAGTCGGTTTACCAATTTTACTCGAGGGACAGTTTGAAATACTCATTTTCCAGTGCCTTAACTCCATATTTGACACTGGTTCTTTATACTCCTTTAAATTTAAGGTGTTAAGGGTTCTATTCCAACTGGAGATCACCCGATTAGAATCTGGCTAACTCAAATTACGTCGAAACAACTCGGACTACTCTATGTTCAAACGGATGCAGGGATTGGCTTGCACATGGCCCCACTTTGAGTGAATTTTTGGACCACTTAGAGCCGGAATTTGACGATACCTATTTCTTTAGGTTTGGATTTTCTTGAAGTCTATTTTAATTGACCACTTGAATCAATCAATTTGGATAAGAAATGAGAACGTTATGGCCAAAATACGAAAACTGGTCGAAATTGGGAATAGAGCATCAGGTGTACCGGTACACCCACACAAAGCCTCACCATTACACTTTGATTGGAAGGGTGTACCAGTACACATTCAAAGGTGTACCGGTACACACTGACCAAAATGTCGAATGTCTGTTTTCTTCCTTTTTCCATATTTTTGATACCCATCAACCACATACTCCATGACACCTCAAAGCCATTCCAAATTCATCCTATCTCAAATTTACTTAATTAACTTCTTTCAATACTTCTCTTATTTCAAAAATCATGTAGATTACACTCGAGCCCACTCTAATATAGGTTATGATCCATACATAACCTGGCACATGTAGGGCGTTAGGGGTTTATTCTAAACCTAACTCAATTACTTGCCATTGAACTGAATCCAACCTCAAGGGAGGATTTCATATGTTTTGTTCTATTCAAAGTTTTGCAAACACTTTCCATAATTTTCAGGTTAAGATGAAACCTAGAAAAACCAGTATGGGGACAAGCTGTAATCATACAAGCATGGAAAGTCATACATAATCTCACCAGAATCCATGATAAAGGTCATATTTCCCTTACCTTGGCTTGTGGCTCCTCTTCCTCTTCTTCCCCTCTTCCTTTTCCTCTTCTTACCACATGTTTCCTTCTCTGCAGGTTCTCCCCCGATTTGAGACCAAATTTGGTCTTAAATCCAGATTTGTAGGCCTTGTTTGGCCCTCCAAGAACATTTTAGGTTAATTTTCTTATTTGCTTTTTGGCCCTCCTACTCTTGGCCATTTTGTATTTCCATTTCCTTTTATTGTATTTGGCCTCTAATCTTCTAGAATTACCACAGCAGTTCCTATTATTTCTTCTTTGGCCCGTAGTCTTTTCAAATTATGACTTTTAAGCCCGCACACAAATGACAATATTGTCCTTAAGTCTTGGCCACAAGGTCAGAGATTTTATCTCGTTTTGTTCCGAAATTCATGTTGGCTTATAATATACCTACTAAACAAGTCCGAAAACTACTAGAGTTTTGGGATTATTCTGATTCTCCCACATATAAGAATTTCGTCACTCAGGAGTTATGCTCTTTCGTTTGCATGTGCGTGTGGGATCCTTTTTCTTGCTACATATCTTTGGAAAATTTGGAGTGTGACTCTCACTTGAGCTAAACGGGACTCCAGCTGAGTCACCTTAATCTTTGAAATTTGGATTGGTACTTATTCATTATAGTCGATATCTGGGACCGGGACATCCGCATTAGAGCTGACACATTCTTATGTAGGTACATCCTTAATTTAAGACTTATCCAGAAACGCCTAAACCTAGGCTCACGATACAACTTATCACACGATTCCAGTCCTACGGGTGGCGGATCGAGCAGAGTTAGAGTGCAGAACTTCGGGGCCAGGACTCTTTACACGATTTTTTTTAAACGGGCTGGTACACGTGGTATGGCCCACATCTTATAACATAATCAAAAGAACTACCCAGCGGGTGGTGTCCATCAAAATCTATACACATTCTGAGTCCCATTTACCGATACAAAACTATACTTTTACATTTAACTCTGGAATACGGAACCTACATGTAGTAGACCCCTTCTGAAGTGTGGCGGTTGTATGCGAAAGTCTTGAGATGTCTTCTCCTGTACCTACAGTTAAAACCCGTGCTAAGCTTTCGCTTAGTGGGAAACATATATCTTATGCATGCTTATACATTTCATACGTAAGCAAAAGCGAGATAATATAAATTTGTGTTTATAGTATGAACTTATCTGAGTACTTCTTAGCATAACGGGCTTACGCTTATTCGGATCTCCGTAAAAGTTACGAGATCTTATTCTTATGCGGAACTTATGCTTAGGACATGTTTGGTCGGGACTCCTGTGGAGTTACGAACTATCCTTATTCGAACTTATACTTAGGACTTATGTTTATTCGGGACTCCGTAGAAATTACATAACTTATCCTTGACCGAACTATACTTGGACTTATTATACGGGTTTATACTTGTCGGAGGTACCATAGGTACTACGAATGAGAACATATCACGGTATTGGAACTTACCTTATACGGAAGTACTGTCATTCTGAAACTTATCTTTGGTACTTCGTATCTTATACTTCAATTCTCGAAGTAAATCTTAGTCTTCTGAATTTATACTTGTATTCTGAACTTATACATGTATTTCAGATCCTCATACATGTATTCACGGAACTTATACTTGTCTTGGAACTTATACGGTCTTCAAAACATATACTTATCTTTACGGATCTTATCCTTGATCTGAAGATACAGTATATACAATAAGTCGGAACTAATCATGCCTCTGAGGTGGTTGACGTATGCGGATACATATCGGGTATGGACATTGAGTCTGCGGTACAAATCATAACTGATACATATACTTATTTACCGTTGCAGGAGTACCCGTGGTACTACATAGCTTATACTTATGTGCGATGCAAAGTACTCGTGGGTACTTTCCTGAAACTTATACTTATTTTAACGTGCGGGAGTACCATGGGTGCCACGGAACTTATCGAGATCTGGGTACCCATAGGTACCCGCAGACTTAATCGGATACGAGACGGGGAACTTAATCCAATACAGGGAGTACTGTAGGTACTCTTGAGTTTAATCGGTCTAAGGTACCCTGGGTATTCACAGACTTGATGAAATCACGAGGAGTACACATGATGCTACGAACTTAATCGATTCTGGGAGTACCGCAGATGCTGAGAACTTAAGCGAGAGGCAGGGACAATCGGAGAAGGGACTTGTTCGGATCACGTGAGAGTGCAGTAGGTGCTGCGGGAGACTTCGTGACGAGTGCCCATAGAGTACATAGCATTGAGGATGCGAAGTGCACGTAGGTACTAGATTTATCGGATGCGAAGTGCCGTGAGTGCGCGAGACTTAATCGGATCTGAGAGGAATTGCCATTGAGGTACTCACAGACTATCGAATCTGGAGTGAACTTGTCGAATCTGAGGCCAGACAAACCAGTCTGAGGTAATCGGGAGACATGAATACCCCTGGTTACTACGAACTTATTCGGATCACGGGAGTACACAGCGAAGTCTTCTGAGACTTAATCAAAGATAGGAGTTAATCAGAGACAGGAATACCCATAGGTACTCTGAGAACTTATTCGGATACGGGTACGAAGGTACTACGAGCCTAAAATGAGAGGCAGAATGAACTTAGTAAATACGGGGAGTACCCGTAGGTACTGAGCAGTCTGGTACATTCGGATCTTTATTCTTATTCTGTCGAGTCTTATCATATAAGCTGTTTGACTTCCTATACGGTGATGCGGAATGAGTAAGACACAGCACAATAAGTACCCTAAGATACTATACAGTACGGAAGTGTTGTAGCACTAATCAGGACAGGAGTGTCGTAGCTGTCGGAATGAGGAGTGCGTGGCATAACGAGGACGGGAGTCTGTAGCCCCAATCGGAGATCTTAGGAAGTCTTGTCGAGTCTTGAACACTGAGAATGCTAGAAGTACTAATCGGAAGTGTCGAACTAACGAGTCTTAGAAGTACTAATCGAGTCTTAGGAGCACTAACGGGACTACCAGAGTACCGGGCACTAATCTCGTAACAGAGTGCTATGTCGGCGAATAATCGGTCTTGTGTAGTTTTTGTATAATTATATACTGAGTTCAAGAACTTACTATTTTATAATAGGGCATTTTAGCCACATTATGCGTTCATGAAAGATCGTATTCCATGTACTGGTAAGGTATGATGAGCATGTAATCACACCTTATTCACGTATTATTATTCTTCTATGAATCTAATTTACCCAGGAATTGGAATCAATCCAATCGGATCGTCCAAACTCAAGTTATGGCATTTTCATGCCAATTAGTCGGTTTACTGATTTTACCCGAGGGACAGTTTGAAATACTCATTTTCCAGTGCCTTAACTCCATATTTGACACTGATTCTTTATACTCCTTTAAATTTATAAAAGTTAAGGGTTCTATTCCAACTGAATCACCTAATTGAGTACTGAATCAAGTTAATAATCTAAACAACCCTACTACTCTATGTTCAAACGGATGCAGAATTGGCTTACATGGCCCTACTTTGAGGAATTTTAATTCACTGATTGAATTTGATTGATACTCATTTATTTAGGTTTGGTTTTCCTTTGAAGTCTATTTCCAATGTACCACTTGAATCAATTCAACCTGATAAGAAATGAGAGCAGGCCAAAATACGAAATCGGTCGAAATTGGGAATGTGAGAACAAACAGACACTCAAAGTGTACCGTACACTTTAGATTCTTCGGAAGGGTACCGCACATTCAAGGTAAAATGGATACACATGACCCAAAAAATGTCCAGAATGTGTGTTTTCTTCCTTTCTTCATATTTGATACCCATATCAACCCTATACCCTACAAACACCTCAAAGCCATTCCAAATTCATCCTATAACCTCAATTTTACTTAATTCTTCTTTCAATACTTCTCTTATTTCAAAAATCCTTCATGAATTACACTCAAACTCCACTTGGTCATGGGTTATGATCCACAAGATAACCCTAATATGTAGAATAGTTAGGCTTATTCAAACCCTAACTCACCATTTGCCATTGAACTATAATCCAAACTCTCAAAGGGAGATCATATGTTTTTGTTCTATTCAAAGTTTTACTAAGCTTACTTCCATAATTTTAAGCTAAGATGAAACCCAGCAAAACCCCAAGTACGGGACAAGACAACTGCCAAGCATGAAAGTCACAATATAATCTCATAGAATCCATGATAAAGGTCATATTTCCATACCTTGCTTCTGCTTGGCTCCTCTTCTCTTCTTCTCTTCCTTTTCCTCTTCTTCTCCCCTTTTCTTCTCTATTTGTTCTCCAATTTGAGACCAATTTGGTCTTAAATCCAGATTTTCTTAGGCCTTTGTTGGGCTCTCCAAAACCCATTTTTGGGTTAATTTTCTTTATTTGCTTTTGGCCCTCCTCACTCTTAAAGCCATTTAGCTTCCATTTTCCTTTATTGTATTTGGTTCTAATCTTCTAGGGAATTACACAACAATTCCTATTATTTCTTCTTTTCGGGTCATGATAGTCTTTTCTTCCAAATTATGAATTTTAAGCTCCCCTTTTACAAATGACAATATTGTCCTTAAGTCTGTACAAATCTGGTATCTCTCTATTTCCTCAAAATCTGGAGATTTAGGTTTATAATATACTCCCTAAACAAGTCCAAAACTACTAGTGCTTCAAGTGTTACACATGCACTAATCCTCTACTCTCCTGAAGGCATGTTCACCTGGGATCTTTATAAAAACAAATTGCAAGAAAAGTAAAGAACATACCGGATTTGCAATGCAATTGCAAATTACCTCTAGCTCTCTTCAGATCAACTGGATTGATCGCCACTCCCCAGCAACGGCGCCAAAAATGCTTCATTCTTATTCGTATGCTGAATTTTATTCCTAGCGTAGGGAATCATGTTGTTCAGCATTGTAATTTCGTGGTAGCCCATGTGTCATCTCCACAGGAGGGTCTTTAGTTGATCCTGAGGAGCCATTCCTCCAAAAAATTGTATATTCAAAAGTAAATTATGGGTTGTGGTTGGTTGATTGAAGGATTTGATTAAACTGATCATTTTTAAAATAGAAAGATGATTGTCGGGACTTTAGGTTTCCAAATTCACTATTGATCGCACTCCCACCTCTTAGTTTACAGTCTCATCTAAGAGCCATTGATGAATGGTCTTCGACGGAAGATTTTGCTTTAAACGCTCTTTTAGAATGAAAAACGATCGAGGGATGTTAAACACTTGTTCAATAATTAGTTCAGACTCTTAGCTTGCATTTGTGATTAAGTACAACGTGTACCGAGGATCTCTCATTCACACGTTGTCAAGAGGATGCCCAACTAAGGTTTATGTTTACAAGTGCTGAACATCACACAATCCCATTGAAGTATAAAAGAGGAATTGAGGGTTATTACCTTGATCAGGGTGAGTTTCCACCGTAGAACCCCAGCATAAAAGTTTAGAACTTCATGGAAATTATAAAGCAAATCATAATCGATGAGAAATTATTCATAAAAGGAACTTTGAGAAAATCAAACTTCAATTGCAAAACCAAATATTCAAAACACGAAATACTGAAGGAGAAAACGAGTTGTGTGATCTAACTAAAAGGTTACATGAACTTGAAATCCAAAATCGCAAATTTCTAACCTATAAACCCTAGCCTAACTAAGGAGAAGGAACACAATTTTATGAAAAACCAAACCTTAGGAATCGGTTGCCTTCTCCACCTTCCTTTGGCTTTATACCTTTTCCATTGTGATCTCGAGTTGATGGTTGAAGGACGATCGTATCTCTTGCATTAGAATCAGATTCCCGCCACCTCGCAGAAATCTTATACGCGCGTCTGCACAGACAGGTTAGCGTTGTACCTGATTGTGTTGGCTACTCGGTGCTTTTCTCGCATGGGTGTACCGGTACAAAGCACACCGGTAAGCTTTTCAGATGGGTACCCTAAGATAAAGTTAGAGGTGTAACTGCACAGTCACTAACGGTGCTTTTCTCGCATGGGTGTTTCTAAGATAGTTATGCGTACAGTACACCTCGCTCCGCACTGTTTCAAGATTGTTTGCCTTCCCGAAACTTCACCAAGCCGGTTGCCATCATCCTCACGATCCATATTCGCTTCTGACATAAAACCTTTGTAAATAACTATGTATGAAACTCAAATTCCGTGACAAGTCCAAAATACGAAACAATTAAAAGTACCTATTCTTGCAAAATGTGAGCAAAGCATGACCAAGGTGTTAAATTCGATATATATCATTGCTCTTTATGTATTCAACAGAACTCCAATCATGACAAGGTTGTCGACTTCCTCGATGAGAGGAAAGGAAATGGAACTCAATCCAAGAAAATCCTCATGAATCCATCCACGTAGTGGAACTTTAATGTATAGCCAAGGTCTAGTTTTATTTTATCGCTTATGTTATTATTCCTACTAAGCATATGAGCACAATAAGAGAGAATGAAGCCATTCTCTTGTATGCCCTACTGAAGGGATACAAGTTTGATGTGGGGAAAATTATTGAAACATTTATCAGAACCTTCCACAAGATTGTGAAAATGGGACTGATCCTATCCAACAACCATCACCGTGACTCGTGTTCCGACTAGAGTGAATAGTGATACTGGGTAGAGAGAGAAAATCCGTCCTAAGGTTTCTCCTCTTTGACATTGGCTGTGATGGTCATGGACCAAAGAGCGTAAAAAATGAAGGAGATGGAAATTGTGGAAGTAGCAGAGGAGCCTCAGGAAGAAGAAGATGAACCAAGAGGAATGGAACAATCCCGCTGGGGGCTAATCGCTATCCGAGGACGAACAGAATATAAGGGAGTATTAGACGATTAATTCTCCTCTGATGGGTGGAAACTTTTCTGAACTCAGCAAATGTTCAAGGAGCAATGAAGGAAATGAGGATTATGAACATGCTGGTGTCAATAAAGAAAGAAATGGAGGAGATAGAGAAAAAGGTGGGAGTGTGAATGTGAGGATCGTAGAATAATTTCGAAGTCGACCAAAAAGAAGAGAGCAAAGATAGGAACAATTACTCAAGTAGAGGGATGAAGAGTGGCAGGAAGGAATGGAGATGAGAGAAAGAGCATTAATGCAAAGGTTAGATTTGAAGATAAATACCTTCTATAATGAACAACTAAAAAGGGATGAAGATGTGCTGACCTTTTTAGAAAAAAAAAAGAAGAAAAAATGGAAGGTAGTATGCTGCAGAAGGCAGAGGGGTTCAAGTATCTCTACAAGGAACAATTCAAGGAATTTTGGAATCTTATGGAGAAGAGGGACAAGGAGCTAGAGATGGACAACAATTACAGCATAAAAATTGTGAATGATACCGATCGTGACCAAATTTAGTGAACATGCACACTATGCTCACCGAATCAAGGAACCATGAATCACATAGGTATGGAGGCAAGATGAATTGATCACTCAGGTGGAATATACCAATGATCATTGCCTCTTCAACAAGGAAGAACCTCCAGAGAAAGAGAAACCAAACATCTCAATACCCAAGTTTCCTCCATCTTTAGCTAGTTTCCACCTTGAACCTCCTAAATTAAAAATTCTAAATCCTAAAAGAATGATGAACCCTATTGCCACTTTCTCTCCAAACCAAAATTGTAACCATCCCTCTTAATAAAAGATCAACAGCAATTTTCTGAATGATTCTGTGTGAAATTCTTTTTGTCCGTGCGTTAATTGCTTATTAGATTATATTTTTGTTTTGGAATAAATGAATGACCTAATGTGTGAAAAATGTCGTCAACGTACGGTGAATCAGTTCGATACATCGATTGAGTAAATTAAGTTTTTGATGTCATTCCTGGTTTGTTTGCATGATAAAATGATGTTTTGAATTGGTAGAGCAACTACTAAATAATCCAACAATAACTGTAATTGAAATTGTCATAGGCCTAAATGAATCTGAAAAAGGAAGGTATGAGTAAGCTAGGAAATGAAGCTTAAGGTCTGTGTTTAGAAGAAGTATTAAATGTGACAAAGACAAATAAGACTTTTGAAACTATTGTATAAATAATAAGGTCATGGAGTCCCGCAAAACAATGCATGGTCAAAATGGTCCTTAACAAATTGTGAAGGAGCCAGGACATCTTCTGGGTTCAATCACAACCAACAATCCAAGGTCCTAAAACTTGTTAGATTATTAATCAAGGCGAAACCTAGGCAACTAATAGGAAGCATATAGCCATCCTTGGAAGTTTGAGCCTGCCTACTCCTCATAATATGCATATGATATACTAATTTAGATTTGGCCAAATTGTCTAGTTTCTTCATTTAAATGAAGAATTAGAAGCCTCAAACCCTTCCTCTATTCTAATCCTATAGTAAAGAACCCTTATTTGCCCAAGTTTCAGGACTTGAACTTCAAAATATAGAAAAGGACAAGTTTAGGGGAATGTTATGTTGATTTGAATGGAAAGAAGAATGAAGGATGGAAAAAGAAAAGAACAAATGAAGAACTGGAAAAGAATGTAGAGAAGAAGTCAAAATTGTAAATTGTCAAATGGGATTAAGTTTTATCTCAGGGCCTTCCTCTTCGAACACTTAAGCTCTTAGGAGTGTTTCAAATACCTAGTACCCTAATGCCACCATTATGGAGCTACTAACCCAAAGTTCTCTAAGAGTGGTAGAAAGTCTAAAAAGACAAAACATTGCACTATTCCTAAAAATCTTTGACAAGAAAAAAGAAAAGCAAAAAGGGCTTCTATCTAAAAGATGCCAAGCTGAGAATATGAAGTATGATACATCAAGGACAAGTTTGGGGGAATATATTTTTCAAACATTAGTAGAAAAGAAAATTATGAAAGATAGAGGCAAAGATACACACTTGAAGAGTGGAATCTAGGTAAATTTTTAGCCTAAATTATCCACTTATCTACCCAATTACCAAGCCAAACTCTACAAGCCTAAAATACCTAATTGATCTTGAAGGTGGTACTTGCCTACATTAGTGGAGACTAATATGAAAAACAAGCATATGGGACTTTGAAGAGCTAAAAGAAATTGCAGTCATTGTGTAGAGTCCTAGAAGATTAGGTAATCCTGCCAAGGAGGAAGGGAAAGAAAACCATCATACACACAGAGATCAGGATTAATTGATTGAATTGTTTACATTTCAAAATTCATTAGTTTATTTGTGACAATAATTGAAAAATTTTTCTAAGTCCGAACTAAAAACTAAATTTGAGGGAAATTGCCGCAACCCGACTAGCTCTCAATTCAAGCTGCGCATTTAAAAAATAAAATTATGTTATAAAAATAAAAATGTCCTTAAAAATAAAGCTAAATTGTTTGAGGACAAACAAAATCTTCTTTTCTTTGCTTGGGGACAAGCAAAACTTTAAGTTTGGGGGAATTTGATGAGTCTTAAACTCATCTATTTTTAATCCATTTTTCTGGTTTGTTTTTAGTATTTTCAGAGCTGTTTTAATGCCAAATTATGAAATATTTACAAACTTTGTGTTTTTCAGGAGTTAATTCAACAAGAGATTTCCAGCAAGAAAGAAGAGAAAAACAGCAATTGCAGCAGTCTTTGTCTCGATAGAGTTCGATGTGTCAAGACAAACGTCTAAGCAAATGGCTAGAGAACTGTGTCGCAAATAATATTTTATGTGTCACAACACAAGATCTAAAATTGGCAGATGAGCTATGTCGCAACAAAAGACAGCATGTCGCGATAGGAATGGGAACAGCCAAATGAGACAAAGATCAACCTATGCTGTGACATAATGAAATATCGTAAGGCAGACCTATGTCATAATCTACTATGTCCCGACACCGACTCTCACAGAATAGCCGGAGGAAATGTTGAGACGTAAGAGAGCACTGAAAGAAGAAGTTCAGTTGCAACAAGAAAATTTATGTCACGACTAGTTACGCTTACTTGTTGAATCGCCTCGGTCGCAACAAAAGGAACCCAACGCTGCAAATATACTAAGTCGAGGGAGAGAATCATGTCGCGACATGGATTCTAATGTCGAACACATAAATAAGCTAAATAGAAACAAGGTCGCGATGCACTTTATATGTCACGACAAAGGTTTCAACACAATGTAAAGAAGTGCTATCGCGACATAACAACCGGGTCTCAACATAACGTGTCGAACACGTAAGAGTCTTGTCGGCATGAAAACTAGGTCGCGATAGCAAATATCGATAACACTCAAGAAGCCGCGTTGCAACATCGTATCAAAACCGCAAAAGAAGTCAAGCTCAATGGCAACAAGCCTCTGCCGCAATGTAATTTCAGTCGCCGATAGAAATGCAGATAATACAAGACAATGCTGCAACATACCCTAACGTGAGATGTCAAGCTGCGACATGAAAATCCTTGGGTCGCGACACCAACTTCAAGCGTACGACCAATCGTGCTGCAATACGATTATCAATGTTGCGTATATAACTGCTTCGAGGAATGTATAAAATATTATAGCGACACAAAGGAAACTCTATCGCGGCTGTGGAAAGCATTATTCTCGAAGAAAGAAGACCGTCAGAATAAAAATACGCCGGCTGCGACCGAAGTGAAAGGAGCACAAGATCTTCAAGTCACGATAAGAGCATACCCGCAAATAAAGACACAAAACTCATTACGAACAAATCTCTGTGTCGCCACGTAGAAGGCAAATCCGCCATAAATTTTTAGATTCACATAGCCTCAATTCTTTAGGCTTCCAACTGAGGCCTCTATAAATAGAAACGATCATAGAAGTAGATGCACTACAATCAAGACGTGGACGAACTAGAGTACCCGCGAGCCGAGGACTCTTGTATTATTTTTTCTTTCTTTTTATTTTTCTTATTTTTCTTTTCTTCGTAGATTAGATTTAGAGTAGGACTGCTTAATTTGTTTACTAACCAAAAAGTAAAATTGTTCGGGAGTTTTGAAGTCGAATTTAAATCTCGAAATTGTTTGGCTGACATCGTTTGAATTCAATAACTCCAAACAAAAGCTGGAACTACTTCAGCTTGATTGCAAACAGGTAGTGGAATTTTCTCGATCAAGATTTCAAGTATGCCGAATTCCAGTTTTCTTTAGAACACAACTTTGCAATAGGGAAAGATATGATGTTAGTTATGGTATTTTCCGCATACGAAGAAATTCTTCCGTTGAGGGTTTAATTTATTTGATACAGATGTTAGAAATAATCAATTCCCACATTAGAAGCACACATTGAAAGGACTATTGTCCCGTCTCATTTTCAAGAGGCCCTCCTCGAAAGTGACACAGATGGAGATTCCGAGAGCATAGATTAGTTACTTGGGGTATGCTAGACTAATATTGAAGAACTAATGAGCTTTAAAAGGTTACTTAGATAAATCCTCACTTGTTCAAGGCTTGAGAAGGGCTGAGGATATATCAATTTAATCAATTAGAGATCTCCTCGTCCGAAGGAATGATTCGATCCCGTGTTAGCTGAGATCTAATTAAGGAAAGGGAAAACTCTTTCAAATCTTAAGGATGAGACATCATTCATTTTGTAGAAATCTAGCAACTGTCTCCCACCTGGGGAAGCAGAATCTTAAATGCGTTAAATGGTATGAAGTATTGGAAAAGAAAATACCTGATCTTATGTGAGAAATTTAATTGCAAGTAATTGATTAGAATCAAGGATCTTAAATGAACAAGAATCTCTACTCAGTGAGAAAATATATAGAGGAGGAATCCAAACTATACCAATTTTTGCTCTGACAAATTCAGATTCCAACTCAGGAGAAAATAGAATTAGATTATGACGCAGGAATTGATAATTTCACACAAAGGAAATCCTGTCTACTCAAGAATAATCTTGCTCAAATTCAAATTTATATTTAGGATTTAAATTTTTTTTCCTTTATTTTAAATGTAGGATTCATGTTATTAAAATTCTTATTAAGTTACTAAATTTTCTCTAAATTGGACGTTCAAATAGTGTAGAACTTGAGTAGTTGGGATAGTTAAAGTTTATATTCTTTTCAATCTCTGTGGGAACGATATCCAGACTTATAGGTCCACTTTATTACTTGTACGACCTGTGCACTTACAGTTTTTAAGACCAAATTAAATATTTAATTGAGTTTAGTGACAAAATTATTCTTCTTATTAGCATACAAGCTATATTTGGTTTTAACAAGTTTTTGGCGCCATTGTCGAGGATTTTAGTCAGTCTAGTTTATAATCCTTTAGTAGTAGTGCCATAAATTTGTATATATATATATATATATCAGTTGGGGTCTTATCAAGTTTTTAGCACTGTTGTCGGGGATTAATTTATATTCTTCTAGTAATGGTTTCATAAATTTGAATATGCACAACTTAGGGTCTTATCAAGTTTTTGACGCCGTTGCCGGAGATTAATTTATAGTCTTCTAGTAATGGTTTCATAAATTTGAATATGCACAACTTATGGTCTTAACAAGTTTTTGCACATCGTGCCTCCGCGGTGTC
The DNA here is from genome assembly GCA_016808115.1 of Tetrastigma voinierianum. NCBI lineage: Eukaryota > Viridiplantae > Streptophyta > Magnoliopsida > Vitales > Vitaceae > Tetrastigma > Tetrastigma voinierianum. The sequence continues at coordinate 4,999 of JAEQBH010007979.1, read as the reverse complement.
CGTGGCAAGTGAGTTAAAAAGTCCATCATGACGTGCTCCCACTTCCACTCAGCTACCTCCAATGGCTGGAGTAGGCCTGCTAATTTCTGATGCTCAGCTTTTACCTACTGACACGTGAGACACCGTCGAACAAAATCTCCAAAGTGTCGCTTCATCCCACTCCAGTAATACTGGCTACGAAGATCACGGTACACCTTCGTGCCACTTGGATGCACAGCAAATCGGGAGTAATGGAACTCCATGAGGATCTTCTCTCTCAGATTGGTCAACTAGGGAACCACAACCCGTCCCCTATACCGAAGACTACCATCTATGTGGATGGCCCAACCTTTGTCAAATTTAGACTGACTATACCCACCTCGATGGACGATAACTCCCGGTCCTAATTTCGGGACTCAATCAATTCCTCGTCATCAGGATGGCGTAGCCACCAAACTCCCTAACATTCCCTGAGAGCCCGATCATCAGATCGTAGCTTAAATCGTCCTACGCCCAAGCATTTGTCACTCCCAAGAAGCTAAACTAGTCAGTACTCCCCGTGACTTCCGATTTAGTGCATCAGCCACTACATTTGCCTTACCAGGATGGTAATGCAAAGTGAAGTCATAATCCTCCAAATACTACATCCATCTGCGTTGCCTCATGTTAAGGTCCTGCTATGTGAAAATGTACTTCAGACACTTGTGGTCTGAAAATACTTCAAACTATTCACCATACAAGTAGTAGCGCCAAATCTTTAAGGCAAAGACTATGGTTGCCAACTCCAGGTCATGTGTAGGGTAATTCTGCTCATGATTCTTTAGCTGTCTAGAACCATAAGCTGCAACCCTCTTAGACTGCATCAAGACACATCCCAGTCCATCATTAGAGGCATCACAAAGACACCCAAGGTACCTCTGTCCCTATTCGACTACGAATATAGCTGATGTAAGTCCCATTTTCAACTCCCGGGAATGCCTTCGACACAAAGCCGCCTCCACTCCAACTCACCTTCCGGGTCAACGAATACAGGTGCTAAGCAATGGGAAAACTCAATGAACCTCCTGTAATACCCCCGCTAATCCTAAGAAATAGCCGTGATCTCGAAGATCGACTGCCTCCTAACTCATACACCTCAACCTTCTCGTGGCCCATCGACATTTGAAGCCGACACGACGTGTCCTAAGAATTTCACCTCAATAAGTCAAAACTCGCACTTACTGAACTTGGCATACAACTTATGGTCCCTGAGTGCCTGGAGAACAATCCTCAAATGATCCTCATGCTCCTCCTCAGACTGGGAGTAGATCAAGATGTCGTCAATAAAGACCACAACAAACTGATCCAAATAGGGTTGGAATACCCTATGCATGAGATCCATGAATGCTGGAGCATTTGTCAACCTCGAAGGCACTACAGAACTCCGAAATTCCTACATAAACGTCCTAAACGCCGCCTTGATATCAGCCTCCCTAATCCTCAACCGATGGTAACCAATGAGCATGCTCCACCCTGGAGTAGACTCGCCCCTCTGGGCCTGATCAAACAAGTCATCAATCCCGCAATGGATGACCAACTGACCGTAACTATGTTCAACCTGTCGATAGTCAATGCACAAACAAGAGTCTTGTCCTTCTTCTTAGCAAATAAAACCGAGCTTACCCATAGCAAGCACTGATCTAATAAAACTTTGTCCAACAATTCTGCAAACTTGACCTTGAGTTCCCCGTGAACTCCACTCGGCAAGCATCCCATGAGGAGTCATAGATATAGGCGCATTTACTGCTGCGTAACCAATGACAAAGTCTACATCCCCGCCAAGGAGGTAATCCCGTGAGCTCCGTAAAGACATCCCGATAATTCGAAAAAACTACCCGAGGTAGACTCAAATCCCGTCTCACCTCGTCCTCTAGGGTAAGGCTTGCTAGCCAACCCATCAACTGCCCACTCCAATTGGAGTCATGCACAGTGTGGGGTAAAGCATGATGCTTCTCCCCCTAAAAAGTGTGTGTAGGCAGTAGTTCTCCTACTATCACAATCAATGACGATTCGGTGTGCCGTCAACCAACCCATGCCAAGAATGACATTATAATCTGTTATGTCCATCACCCGAAGGTCCACCGTGAGCAAAATCCTTGAGATCTCTAACTCAAATTCCCGATAGATCTTATCAATCCTCACCCTAGTCCCTATGGTGACCATGAAACACATTCTAAGGTCTCCACCCTAAGCCCAAAAACATCCACTAGATATAATAACAAAAGAATGCGATAAAAACTTAATCAAATAACATCTTTTTTCCTATAGGCTAGATAACATAAACATACCCCGCATAACCGATTGATCAATCGGTCACCAGGCGTGATTTGGCGAACATGCCCCTCGTCCTTCATTCTATGCCCCTGAGCCCTGTCCTCAACCTCGACCAATACCTTGACCTCTTTAGCCTATCTGTGTAGCAGACAGGGCTTGTGTCGCACCTTAAGACTGATTCTGGTCCCTTTGGCCCGCACTAGGGTGAGAAGGAACAAACTGTGTCCACGCCTGTCCCACTAATGATTGGGACTACGGTGTCCCAAAACCTTAGGATCCTTGCCTCTGAGGGCAATCCCGCCTCACATGTCCGAGATGATGGCAATGGAAACATGTCAGTAGTCCTGACGGACTAGAAGCCTTAGTCCGGCCTTAGCCTTGATAGATACGGCCCCGTCCCTGAAATCCTTGTGGAATAGAAGTCTTCTGCTTCTTTCCTGAATTAGAAGAAGGCTGATCCTCCTTCCTCTTGCCACTAGCAACTGTATCTCGGATGCTCTGTGCATCCTCTATATCTCTGTCTATGGCCATAGCCATCTTGACCATGGAGTCCATGTCTTGTATGAGGAACTACACCCGCTTCATGTGACAATCCCCAGCACATCCTCAACTTCCTCACCTACACATTTAGGCCACAGCTAACCATCTCCAAAACATGCTAATCAAAGGAACTTAGCCAGGTGCTCTAGCACAACCATACTTCCTTTTCAACTCAAGGATGATTTAGTTTAAAAGTCATCCATTTTCGCCCATTTTTCCGATTGATTTATCTATAAAAGACCGATGATGTGCGTAATGTTGAATAATTTACCAAACTGATATGCAGCAGGAAATTCAAGAGAAAGAAGATAATGCAGTAAAAGGAGCAGAACCGTCGAAAGGTGAATGATACGATCGGGTCAGAATGATGTTGGTGTACAGAGAAATGCACGAGGAAGAAAGGACCTGTTGTAGCGACGCTTTGACAAAGGATGAAGAATCACATCAAGATCGCGAACTACAAAACTCCAAATACATATGCAATCAAGGCGTAACGCAGGTCGCAACGTAACTCCGCCTGCAACCATAAATTAATGAAGAACAAGATATGATGTCGCAACACAATTTCGAGGTCGCTGACACTGAAAGCCGAAAGTGCACATGAAGTCGGTAATCAATAGAAGTCGCATATAAGATTTTCTAAGAGATCAATATAGAGGTTATGGCGCATCTAGAAGTGGTCGCGACATCGCTTGCAAGAACTAAGGTCGCTGACGTTACCCGCGGGTCGGATACCAAATAAAGAAAGCAGCGTCGCGACAAGCCATTCAATGGTCGCGACATCATTCAAAGGGTCGTGATATCAGTCGCAGTACGTATGTCACGGCATCATCTGGCCGTCGCTGGCATCATTTGTAAGATAGGTCATACGCCATTCAAAGGGTCGCCATCAGCGTAGTAAAGAAGCGTCGCGACATCATTCAGCGGTCGCGATATCACCGCAGGTAAAGAAGGCTGCGACGCCATTTACCGGGCCGCGACATCGATCCATGGATGCTAAAGGCAAGTCGCGACCAACTAAAAGCTTCTGCAACGTAGCTGCGATAACTGAGGTCGCGACAAAGAATCTAGGTCGCGACATTAACAACCAAATGGGCCAGTTAACCTGAATCCACAAGGAGATGCATCGAATTTAGGCCCAACTTCGTAACCCCATAACACGCAATGCTACTAAAAGAAAGGTACTTCCTAGCGACTCTAAAAGAGAGGATCCGTACGAGGCTCTTGTATTTTAATTTTTCTTTCTTTACTTGATTTTATTTAGATTAGCTTGTTATTTCTTTCAAATTGATCCGGACTTTAGTCATAAAGTAGAAGTCAATACAGTAATTCTATTTTCTGCTTAAATTATCGCTCGGATTATCCAACTTTACAAATTTTGGAATTCGGATTTCAGCTTCCGATTACAAAGGGTTTTCTGATCAAGCTTATTGTAGGGTGTAATCTAGCGATTTAGAAACCTACTCATTGAATAGACTGCTGTCGAATTATCTTTCCTAAGGTAAACTAATCGAGGCTAATGAACTATCAGTTTGTAAATCTACTTGCCGGGTTTGGGTATTCTCAGAATTGATCCCATTGTAACTGCTATACCCATAATAGGATTGTCTCATCGCTCTTATTTCCTGTGAGGCCCTCCGAGTGACACAGTAAGGCAATCCCGAGAGTGACAACAATTTCAAAGGTATATAATCTGATAATGGTGATCTAATGGTTTCAGAATTTAAATCGATAAATCCTTCTCACTTGGAATTTATGAATGAGTTAAATGACTTATCCATTTAAACAAGTAGAGAGGTCACCTCGATTCGAATAGCAAATCCAATCCCGTGTTAGCAAGGATCTAATCAAGCAAAGCGATGAACTGCTCCAATTTTGAGGAAGAGAATTCAGCCAAGTGTAAACCCATGCGCGCCGATGTCTTAGAGCTGTTTACAAATAATAGGTATGAAGTATTGAAAAAGAAAAATATCCATAACAAGGCAATCCAGATTAAAAGTAGTTCTCTAATTTTCTGTCTTCGAAAAAGAAACAAAGGAAGTTTGTGATGATGAACAAGCAAGTATGGAGAGATCCAACTGCACTATCATATTCCTTGACAGTTTTAAATCTGTGGTTCATGAAGCAAAGTTTCACGCAAATCCGCAGAATTGATGTTCACAATAGC